>BOPP01000007.1:17546738-17556836 GCA_017312745.1 Gryllus bimaculatus | reverse complement strand
TAATAATAATAATAATAATAATAATAATAATAAAAGGAGCGACTAACCAAGGAGAGAAAATCGAAAATGGCACGGAAATCAGACAGAGGGCTATACCAGGATGGATCAAGGTATACACTACGAAGAGAGAGAGAGAGAGAGAGGAAGGGAGAGGAATCAACGGAGCGAAGCGCCGCGCCGCGCTGCGTGACGGCCGCGGGGGATCCCCGCCCGAGGAGCACGTGTTTAAATTACAGCCCGATCCCATCTCCCTCCCCGCGCAGCCCGAATGGCGCACGCGCGCTCCTCGCGGACCTACCAGGCACCTCCATGTACTTTTGTCTACGGCGGTGCGCCAACAGTTGAAATCGCGCTCATATACCGAGTTTCACAACGAAACAACTGTGTTTTTTTATTGATTCGTCTTGAAACATTTTTAGTTATGATAAGAGAAAATTAATAGAATTTTAAACGAAATTCCAAAAATTAATTAAAATTATTAACTCTTAAAAGTTTTGCAATGTTTTATACGAACTATTTTGAAGAGAACTAAAAACACTGGCTGAATTTGACAAAAACACTGACCTGACTTGAAATTAACACAAACAGTGTTGAACTATACATCTGGCATGCACCAATCAGAACAGTGTATTCCAAAAATCATCGCCTTTTTCTGACCCCTTCCTCTCTGCTTACCAATCACAAGGTGCAATACAACAATCACAGGTGCGCTGACATGTGCACTTGGAGCGATTCTCTGATAATATTTAATACTTCACGAAAATTGTTTATAACAATTAATTTTCATAGGTAGTAATCTTATGAAAGGAGGTACTGAGCGTAGTCAGTTTGTTTGACCACTTGAGGCGCAGAGAGTGACATTGTTTCCACCGACTTCAGTAATTGAGGGTTCAATTCTCATACTGCGTAGTGTTGTGTGCCTCCTACTACAAAGCTGCTAACCGAACGAGATACACCAGCAGTACTCAATAAGAACTCTGCAGAGGTGGAACCAGAAAGTATTTAGAAGGAAGAGCAATTTCAATTCGTACCTCCATAAATATTTTTGAAATACATGTTTCAATTGTTATCTGCGCCTATGCTCTTGTCGAATTTTTTTGCAAGTTAGAAAAAGGTCTTTCTCTTGTAAATGTTCACAAGGGAAAAATCTTCATTATCTTAATGTATAAAAAATATTATGTAATTCAAATAAAAATATTTTGTTAAATTTCAGTCTACAAAGGTTTTGTTCGGTGGATCTATGGAGTATAAAGAAAAATATAACGAAGTCGACGAAAGGTGGCAAAAAACTCCCTACCAAATAGCATGATATATTCCTCCGCATTACTGATATATCATGTGAACTACCACAACTGAAATTTTCTTCAGTTACACGAGGAACATATTCCCCTAAAATATTATTTTTTCTGGGATACATCACATTTGTTAAAACCAGCCTCTTCATGAAATCTGGCAACAGCCCCCCACTTTTCAGAGAGATTTTACTTCTATTTCACGACCAGCTGTAGACGATATGAGATATTTTAATTGAGCTGTCCGGTGAAACCTGGAGCTTAATTAAAAAGACATCAGAATCTTTCCTTTTACTTTTTAATATTTTTTAATACGCTTCTGTTGAGAGCAAAAAATGTTCTGAAATGTTAACATCGAGTTCTTCTTAGTGAAATGTTTTGGTATTTTAATTTTATACTTGTTCGTAAGTGGATTGTTGAGGCGTGTTCTGATGTCTGAAGTTCAGGAATGGATATAAAAAAATCGTGACACGAAAATACTTCTTTATATTCAATCGTCTTTCACTAAATACAGTTCCTCGCTGTCAGGCCTGTCCTAAAGCAAATGGTAGATTACTTATGCATATTTCTCGAGTCTTCTTTTTCTGCATGTCTTCATATCATTCCCTTATGCAATTTGCATTATATTTTCTATGAGTTTAATGTAATTAAAAAAGTTTTGGTAAAATTAAGAAACTTATTGGAAAATGCTAATTGATAAGAAAATAAACATATTGTAGTCCACAATATTTAAAATTAAACTTACGACAAATATATTTTTTATCATTAGGCAATAAAACTACAGGTGAGAGATATGAGAGTTTAATATGAATACCATCTAGCATTATTTACATAATACAACGCTATGCTCAAGACATTTCACACATCAAAGTGCGTTTTCAGTATTAACATCTGTTTTAGTCTGATATGTATTTAACTTTATGATAAAAACATATGTTTTTCTTCACGTTTGCCTCAGTATTAGTATTTGTTTGCTCTGTTAACACTAAGGAATGCAAGTAGTGGAATGAAAATAAACAAAATATTCGTTTTTCTGCATTCAGGAATTTTTTTACGGCAGAACACTGCAACCTGTGCGGATTACTTTCATAGTTTTATAAAATTGTAAGTCAAAAATATTAGCTAATTATCATCCTTTATATCCTCTTTAGCAATCACGAGAATTTGGTGACAAAAATATCTGCTGTACCGCAAAACTAGAGTAAAGTGTATCCGCCGTACTTCACTGATCATTGCATTTGCTTTCACCTCTCCTGAGCAGCTGGGAAGAGCCTTCCATATCCATTCCCGGCCGCCTACCCCCTCCCCCCCTCACGCCTCTCCAGGCCACCTGAAAGTTCCGGGCCGACTTAGAAGCCACGTGGTCTACTTCTTGCGTCCACTCGCGGCCTCCTGGAGGTGCACGAGGGAAGGGGCGTGCCCCAGGGGCCGTTTTTCTGGCAGTGGTTTACTAACTTCCCGCCGCCAGGGGAAGCAGTGAGTTGATACATTAATTAAGCCTGGCCGCCCCGCCCGCCCCACCACGCCATTGTTTATGGGTATCTGGCTTGGCGGTGTAACCTGTTCCTGTTCCTTCCAGCGCAGCGCCTGCAGCGCGGGCGGGAACAATGCTGCGCGGCGGGGTGTGTGCCTCTGAGTGCCCAGAGAATACGCTTTGTTGGGCCCAGTGGGCGATTTTTTGACACGTGCTGAAACAGTTGGGCATCGCCCAAGACCGCATCGCTCAGCGAAGTGTATTATTTTGCTGGCCGGATGAGCCGCGTATCAGCTGTTAAGTGTGAATTCAATGCGCTAAGGGAAGAGGTTAGGCATTTTCACGAGTGATTTACATTGTTCCGATATAGTCACTGAAACTAATATTGTAAATACTGGCTCAAATCGTGTCGAAAGGCAGGAGGGAACAAAGCATGTGCACTTGTGAATTACTTTATCAAACATATGTAATCAAACGCACTAACAGATTTCCAATAAGAAAGGGTTATTTAATTGCAGCACGCTTTTCATTATGCATGCAATAGATCAATTTTCAATTTTGATTTATTTAGTACGATTTATTTCCGTAAAAAAATATTAAAAGCTAGATATGAGATACGGGGAGAAAGTATTATCAGCGTACATTTTCTTGGGCTTCAAAATCCCTACCTTACCGGTTTATTAAACATATTTTTTCCTCGGATTTTAAAAACAACTATATAGTGGACGGACAAAGGAAACCAAGCTTCCGGGAAGTACTTTTTCAACTGCAGTACACAATAAAATATTTTGCAACCATTTTTCACGTCACTAACTCCTGTGTAAATGTCCACAACGAGGAAAATCACTGCGCTGCATTCAAATTTATTCCCTTTATTTGAATTGCATACAAAATTTGTGCAGTTGTAGATAACATCGATTGTCTTTTCATGCTTTTATCGATTGTCGTAACTCTGCAGTCACCAATTAATGATGATGGAAATCTTTTCACATCAATAAAATAAAGTAAACGTGAACAGTCGAGTGGGCTCTTCAATATGCTATACACACTTTCGGCTCATTAATATTCTGAAAATATTAAATAATAAAAATATTAGTAATAAATCTTATACAAGTTAACAATGATTAAAATGCAAAAAAAATATTTCAGAACCATTATAAATTTCGAGAAACTGGGATATATCGGAATTGAGTAATTAATTTAATTTTACCTATTAACATGTTCATTTTCTAATACAAAAATATAAAGTGATACATTTTATTTAATTTCTAGCCTTCAATTGAATATATTGGTAATAAAAGCTTAGCATACATATAAATAATTTTATCTTCAAACATTAAAAATGCCCTTTGCAAAGTTTAATAATGTTATCGTCTCATCAGGTTTCTCAAAACCAAACAGTTTAAAATTTATCATCTCTTATATTTCCTATCGAAAACAATTCACTAAATGTAGGCTTTAAAGTTCCTCATCCTTAAGAGAATTCATTAATGGGAATACAAATGTATTAAACAAAAAGGGTAAGTATATATGTATGTTTGGATTATAAAATCTTTCGAACCACTAAAGGAAATGTTTCTGCTTAATTGACGTTTAGAAGATTACTAGATTTTCAAAGAATAAATTTTGGGAAATATTTTGATTCTATTTACTCGATTTTTATTACAAGATTTATTTAAAATTGTAGTATTTTATATAGCTTTGTGCGAAGATTTCAGAAACCTGGGATACTGTGTAGGTAGGTTTTATTGGCCATATAGTCATAATAGCTATTACTCAATTTCAGCAAATGTGGAGATTGCTGGGTGAGTTTGAAACTATCTGTGTGACTTTTCGTCCCGCTATTCTCGCAATACATATCTCCTGTGTACTACTATGAAATTGTAAAGTAGTTGACAGATCCTAGTTAAGTGGCAACACCAGAGCCGCCACTTAAAAAGTAGCCAATCAGCAACGGTAATATTTGCACAATGTTCGCACTTCATATCACAGAACAAAACAATAGTATGCTCCGAATTTTAGCAGTTAGTCAGCTAATCATCATACCAAGTAAAGAGAATAAAGTTGCTGGTGGTGATAAATCTCTGCGTGATGAGGAATTATGAGGGGCGTGTTCTCTGAGTTTTGTTTTTGTTGTTAATGGATATCGTAACGTGGTGAAACGCGTAGTGCGTGCCAAGGCCATATTCTTCATATCAACTGACAACCGCCTTCTAATTTTATTCGGATTTATTTTAGTCTGACTAGTAATGCCTGAGTATAAAATTATTATCCCAACTATATAATGGGCTGGGTATATAATACTATTAATGTCCTATTAGAGCTGGAGGGTCCATCACCGCAATTTTATTTTATTGATCTTTTGATGATTTTAATAAATTAAAAAATGTATATAATCTGTAATTGGCATTTTTAATTCATTTAAACAAAACATTCAATTTCTCGTTTCAACATCCTATTTAATGAGAAAACCTATTATATTTTTATGCCTAACAAAGGTCAATATATCTTCATAACAGAAATGTAACTAATAAAAAATGGCTTAAATATTACAAATATTTCCAAACTATTTCCTGAACATTCAGTTTTCGAGTGAATGGTCCCGATTTTAACCACTCCAAAAGACGCTAAAATAGCACAATTTCTAACAAACACTAGTGAAAAATAATAAACGGATGGAGGATATCCTAGCTCTATATTAGCTCGTTCGCAGTCCATCTTCACACATTTTGCCCTAAGGAAGGTCGCAGAGCGGTGGCTCCCCGTCAGCCAAGAAGTTACTGGCTCCGGCCGTGGAAGCCTACACTCTCACTTTGAAAAATTGAGTCTTATTTCGTTCAGAAAGCTCATCGTTAGTCTATCAAATCCCTCCCTCTTTGGTAATTATATATATATATATATATATATATATATATATATATATATATATATATTAAAGCTGTAAAGAGATTGGTTTAATGTCCCTCCTAATCGGCACTCAGTTAAAAGTTTTAAGAATGTTAAAATTATAATTTAAGGTCACTATATATTGAATAGATTTCAGGTTTCGTTTATTAATGAAAACTTCCAAATTTGCGTTGTTTGAAATACGCGGCTACAATTGAAACGCGAAGATGGCGTCGCGCGCACTTAGCAAGTCGTGGGAAATTAAAGAGCTTTGTCTTGCTTAGAGAACTTCGTTTAATCGTATATACATTGTGTAATCGTTAAAACGATTGTTTGTGACTTATACGTTATTTATCGTTTTTGTGTTTTCTCCGGAAATCATCAAGGAGTTGAGGGAGCTCTGATTATTAATTGACATAGGATATATGATCAACGGCGTGATCTCGATTACATCACTTAGATGTCTGACACATGTTCGTAAAAATAAACATTTCAGTGATTAAAGTATTAATTACATTAAGGTAAAATTGATAGCGGGACATTCTGTCGAAATAGGTCGAGACAATAAAAATGTATACATGTGAAAAGATCTTGGTAAAAAATAAAACATATGGATATGCAGTATTTTCTGTCGTATCTTCTATGCCTTTTACTTTTGAGCGATATAAATGCACACGTTCCGCTTGTGTTAGGATTAATCCATATACAGAACCGCTGGCTGTCTCCAACCGCACCGCCCCGTCAGCGCATCGAGAAGAGCGAGTGTGCCTGCTTTGTGGGGAAGGCGCCTTGGTAGTAAGACATGTGTCAGCTATTGCGCAGCCTATCAGACTTCAGCCCATGAGTTTTAGGTACCAGTTTGCGTCACAATATTAGCGAGAATTTTAAATGATGCCAAATAGCAACATTATAACATTGTTACAAGTCATTGAAACATATTTGAAATATTTCTTTTAAATACTGTATCTTGTACATCTTCATCTTGTTATTTTTGGTTGTTCATTGTTGAAAATTGTCAGTTTATGAGACTCTAAAATGTCTTTGAACACTTCTTGCTCTCCATGTAACGCCTGCGACTGTTCTGACCTTTCAAACGAAGTGCCCGTGTTGTAGTCACGTGGTCCGTGACGCAAACTGGTGCCACGGAGAATGAACAAAAGTCGGTGCGCCGGAGTAGCTCCCCCACCACCTTCCACCGTGCGCGCTGTTGCGGGGTCGCGTGCAGCTTCGTGGGGAAGGCGCGCAGCGAGGGGCGCGCGGAGGGGATTCCCCGGGTCTAAGCCTTATTTCGCGCGGGGCCTTCAAACGCGTAATGCTCGCAGCTCCCTTCAGAGCGCGCTCACTCCGCCGCCAACTCGCTTAACGAACGCCTCCTTCCCGGAGGCCTTCGGTGAGCGCCCATGGGTGGGGGAGGGGGGCAAATGACCGCTGCGAAACTCCCGCCAATCCAAGTGCACGGAAATGCATTGATTAACGTAATGTAGAGAATCGTGAGGGTAGGTCAAGAAACAAGTCAATTTTTGATACGTTTGCACTCTAAAGAAACCTGAGTTGTTTATTGACCTCTCCTCACGATTATCGACATTATGTTTATAGTAAGAGGGGAAGATCAATTTCCATTTCAAATTCAGAGAGCATTGACTGCCTTTAAATCGCCCAAGGAATGACAGTTTTGGAAAAAATCGTTTGAACTGTTTTTACGCTACCATTGACCAGGATTCAAGGACAGATTGTTGTTGTGAATCGATTTTTCGTTATCAAGGATCCACAAAATATGAATTCTTACTGCACAACGTGTTATAGAAAGTAATTTATTACATTTAAAAACAATATTTATCCACTTATTCATTACCAGGCTCGTCAATAAGAGCTTTTGTGACGGAAACGTGGTTTTCCGCACACGATTACAATACTTTCTCTTCTTACGAAGTTAGCACGAGAAAGTAAAACATTTGAATATGTTTCCTATTTCTATGATTTTTCTAGAGAGTTAGACAAAAGGACCGTATTACATATTCTGAACAGTCTACGAGATAGAACTTCGTCTGTAATATCAGTGATGCAACTGACATGAGTCTTGCAACTGACATACATAATACAAAATATTCCCGTAAATTTCCGTGAATATTAGTGCAGTTTTCCACTCGTGTGAAGAGATGCCGTGTTGACTGTTAACCAATAAATTTGCGTTCACGGTTGAAAATAGTTTCGTCGGTGTAAAGATTCAGTAGAAGCAACGGGCGATTAGTGTGCAACGTTCTAAAGACAGCGTCGACCCCGGGGGAGATTTCGCTTCGATGAGCCACGAGATGTTCGCCAGCCACGCGTTCGTGAAACTGAAGCGCATAAAGCCTCCCAGTGCTCTTCTATTTGAATGTTTCCTGAACCTTTATCACGTGATCGTTCACATAAAGACTTGGTACTGGATAGCGAACCACAATAAAAAAAATTCTTAATTTCGTGCGAAACCCAATAAACAAGAATTCTCCGCGAAGGAAGCAATTTTTTTCTGAG
Source organism: Gryllus bimaculatus (assembly GCA_017312745.1). NCBI lineage: Eukaryota > Metazoa > Arthropoda > Insecta > Orthoptera > Gryllidae > Gryllus > Gryllus bimaculatus. Next base: position 17,548,670 of record BOPP01000007.1, on the reverse strand, counting down.
GTGTGTAATTGAATCCCGTGAGCTACAGTTACACGGAGAAAAAAATCATGCATGTTCTCTCGTGCTATATCCATTTTTCCACGCTTACAGATTTGCCAGAAAATTATTTGAAAAATAATATATCAATCAATTCTTTTGCTTTAAACGAGCATTTCTTTTGCTATTAAAATTGTTTAGTAACCGTGAATAAAAATGTGAACGGTTAGTTATGAACATGGAAAAACCGAATTGTGTTGTTCTACTAATGATGCAAGTACAATTTTGTGTTATAAAAACTTACAAGAAATTAAAAATTCTGACGTAAGGTCAGAATAAATGTCCGTGAAAACGTCACGTTAGCGGTGTTTGTCAAAAAAGCAAAGGAATAAAAATCTTCTACTATTTGGGCTGAATATTCAGTTGTAAGAGTATTACTAATAGTTAAGAATAGCATTGATAACATGAAATTCGTTAAATTCGTGGCGTTTCTAATCATTCAGTTAAATTCTTACTTTTTGCTAATCACTTTCCGTCTTATTACATAACCTGTTACTCACTTCATATGTTGTATTTGTTGTAATGTAGAAAGGGGAGACAATACCTCGTTAGAAAGTAAATGTTTCATTTCTGCCCTGCGTCGGGTAACAACGTCTTCTCCTGGATGTGGTAAAAGAAATTCTTGATTATGTGTATCATTTTAACAATTCCCTAAACACCGCCTTCCGGTTACGAATTCCCTTGTGATACCCTGCAATCCTTTCACCCCTTTACGACTATCTATCGGCTGTGTACCGCCATTTCGCCTAACGAGCCACTTAGTAATGCATGGAGCGCGCTTGCCAGTGTCAATCACGTTAATGTTTCCCCCCGCGCGGCGTGGCGCTGGCGGAGCGGGCTGGGCCTGGTAATTGCCGCAGTACGGCGCGTCAATATCAATTCAAAAGCGCTTAACGCTCGCGAAGTAATAGGCGTGCGGGAGGCCTTTGAATCATAGACGAGGCGGCGAGGGCGCTGCGATCCAACGCCCCCTGGGAGCGACAGGCGATTTGTTTGCGGGGGCGAATTCCACGAAGAGGACAAAGCGGCAGGGTGAACGCCAGGCCGATGATGTGCGCGAAAGACGTACCCGATGAAGATGGGGGCTGTGGTGGCGGATGTAACGGGTTAACATGAACCGTGCTAGGAAAATATTTCGAGATGGTTGTGCCGTAAATGTAATGCGTTGTGATGAACTGTGCAAGGAAGATAGTTCGAGGTTGCAGCTGTGGTGGTACGTGTAATGCGTTGGAATGTACGGTGCAAGGAAGATAGTTTGGGATGGTTGAGCAGTAGATGTAATGCCTTGTGATGAACCGTGCAAGGAAGACATTTCGTAAAATAATAGTTATTTATGTAGCTAATGCAGTGAGCCTTCGAAAAAATATTTTTTCAGTCTTCTTTGAAAAATGTTTTGTTATTTCTGTTGTGATTCTGCAAATTTTATATTATTCACCCCATCTCTTCGAGGTACACCCCGCTTCCCAGAAGGTAAAAGGGGACATTCAGTCTACTTTATAGCGTGTTGCCCCTAATATTAATTGTTGCAGTACACTTTTCGGCGATACTACTTTATGTCATTTACATACGGTATATTTGCACTCGTTAGAACGGGCTTAACAACAACTATCACGATAAATCCAAGCGTTCCGATTCTCGTGTAGCCGAGCTCCGATCAAGAAGCAGACGGATACTGTTTCGCACAATGAAAAGTGGAAAAGTGAAAAGGGGCTGCGCAGGGTTCAGTCAGGAGGAGGTGCAAGTGGCAGCCGCGTGAGCAGTTTTGGTCGGCAGCAGGTTCTTGTACGGCGGAAACAAAAGCCAGCGGCGAACGAGCTCCATCTCGGCGCGTGAATTATGAAGCGCCGCGGAAGGCGGTAGGGTTGCGGCGAAGAGGTAGGGGGGTGTGTGTGTGGG
>BOPP01000007.1:17424310-17546630 GCA_017312745.1 Gryllus bimaculatus | reverse complement strand
CGTCACACCCCTCGGACAACACTCGTCACACCCCTCGGACAACACTCGTCACACCCCTCGGACAACACCCGTCTCTCCGTGACGTTCTACCTCTTCCCGCCGTCCTCTGTGCCTCTGCGATGCACCCGCCTGTGCTACTGCTTTGCCGCCCCGCGTTCTCACGCGTCTCTCCGCAAAACTCATCCCCAGTTCCCTCCCCAGCTCTCATCCCTCCCCTCTACTCTCCTTGTTACCTCTCCACCCTCACCCACCTTCCGCACTACCGCTGCCACTTACCCCGACAGCCGAGGTCAAGAATAAAGAGAACCAATTTTTTTTTCGAGATCGAGTAAAGCCACGCGTATAGCGACTCGTTAAGAACAACCGCAACAATTAAATTAAATCGAAAGATGAAGTATGAATCCTATTCCAAGAAAATGTATTTTTTAAATACTTTTTATACCAATATATTATTTCGAAAATTGTTGAAAGAAGCGCGGAACATATAACTTAGCTGGGAATAAATGGGGCCCTCTGCTTCGTTTACAAACTAAACCGCGTCCGTTATTTGCTTTGTAACGTCCTCGTGACGTTGACAGCAAAATCCTCCTTGCCTCCTCGAGGCGTTACCGCTCGCAGCAGCGCGCAGCGGAGGTGCCCGCGTCAGGCGCGATGCGAACGGGCGCGCCGCCGTGCCGAGAGGGGAGGGCCGCTGCCGGCACCGCCAGTCGAACGCATCGCGGGCGGCGCGGCGACCCTCTTCTCTGTCAGCCGCTGCGACTGCTGCACACTCAGCGCCCCCGCCCCCGCCCACGCCCCTCCGCCCCGAGGGCGCACAGCGGACGCAGCACTTCGGTACAGTTACTAACACAATGCGCTGCGATTCCTATATTCCCTCTCCACCACCCCCTCCCCCTCATTCTCCTCCTCCCCTCCCCTCCATCTTCCTCCTCCCCTGCTCCCCTCCATTCTTCTCAATCTCTTACTTCCCCTATTCTTATTTATTCCTCATTTCCCTTCGATTTTCTGTTTCACCCCTTCCCTGCGTATCAATACTTTTCGCCCCATTTTTTACCACCTTTTCTTTCTTGTGTGCTAGGGGGACGATAATGTGGGAAGGGACGGATGCGTGAGTAATGTTTTTGGAGCAATAATAATAGCAACAACAACAACAACAACAACAACAACAATAATAATAATAATAATAATAATAATAATAATAATAATAACAACAAATATCGTCTTTATTGGTGGCGATGCTCAGGCCATTAGCCCTGTTCTTCCACCTAACTGCAAGTAATGGTAGCATGAAAGTCATACGTTATGAGTTAACCACTCGTCTTCCTTGCCCTCCTCATTCTCCTTTTGTACCCTCATCGCCTTTGCGATCCTCAGTCGCCACGCTACAAACAACAACCCCAATTTAAGGATGACGATGGTGTAGCGCAAACAAACGTACCATTATTTGTGAATAATGTTTATTGAAAATTCAATGAATACAGAAGTTTAATAAAATGCAATGAAGTGCTTTATCATCTCAGCCTGTGGATCTAATTGCGAAGAAGTGTGATAAAAATTACTCCACGACTTCGACCTCAAAAATAAGATTTCAAGACGCTAGGACTCACCGTTCTCAAGGTGGTCGATGCCAAGAAACCAACTGATCAATAGCTCGGTGTTCAGGGGTTGCATTTGAACCTACCTTATTCCCTCGCGTTTTCCAATAAATATTAATATTTATGAAGTGAAAATGAAATTCTCACCTCTCTGTAAATTTGTCTTTCCTATTAGCATCTCGTTTGTTGACAGCGGTTGCCCAGTATAGACTACTACACAAATAATATAGTTTTTTTTCTAATATAGCAGAGAATTAAATAATCTGTCGTGGGAAGGTAAATGTTGGACTGGCAGCACTGCTTCCCTCGCTCTGGCCTCGTGTGCCCTTCGTGGCCTGTTCGCTCACCCGCGGGAGCTCTTCGCAGATCAGCGCGCAGCCTCAAAACCCGGACGACGTAACAGGGCGAGCGGGGCAGAGGACGTCAATTGATCACTGGGCTTCAAAAGGGGAAATTGCTCTTGGGTAATCTCTTAGAAAAATGTCACCACCCCTGTTACGAACCCTTCACTTCGCGTAATACGACTACGAGCAGGGAGATCCTGACTAGAGGTCTCCTCTCGATTCACTGATTTGACAAACAATCGGGAAAAACTAACAACTGCCTGGATTCAAGAGGAAGAGTTGTCTTGGAACAAAGTTTACAAGATGTTCTGCAAGATCATTTTATTTCCAGCACATACAATTACTACTGCTCTTGTGTATATGTTTATTTATTCATTCATAAGAAAGTTGCATTTTGCTGTGTGCGTACGGCAAAGAAGCACTTCGTAAGTAAAGCATGAATAATGCTGGGTGCCACAAAGCAAACAAAACATTGGGTGACAATGAATCAACGTGGTGGCTTATTCAGTTATAGATAGTGATTGCAATATACAGCGTTATCTTTAAGAGATTTCATTTGAATCCTAAAAAGCTCTTCCTGTTCAGGTTAGTTACTTAATTTTATATATTATTTGTCAAAAATTGTAAATGAAAAAGCTATATGTGACGTCTAGTGGAATGCAATACAGTTCTAAAAGATCAAGAGAAGGAACCCTCCAAATATTTGATATAAAGATGAAAGGAAGTATGACAAAAACTTCAAGGTGGGAGTCATAATCACAAAATTTATATAGTTTTGTAGTATTTTGGGTATTTCATGTCAAATAAAAACAATTATTAAGAGTCTTAGTAATAATAAACATACATTTCAGGTTATTTTCTTTAACTGCCTTCTGATTTTCTGAGTAATTTTGTTGACATTTTGTTCTTTTTTAGCCAATAGTGACTTGGCAATATTTGTATATAACGCAAAATAAATCCGAAGTAAAATATTGAAGTGCAATATTAAACTAAAAACAAACATTTTAATTTGTTTGAGACATGCTTGTACGTTTTTGCCATGTTATGTCATTGGTGGTATTTTATTAGCAAGACATGATCACAAAAGAAAAATATGATAATGAGAAGATAATATTCTTATTTAGTGTACCAATTTTATTTTAACTACCCGGAAGCTGCATAGAATCCCGATTTGTATTCACCAGAGCATCGAAATTGGTTGCATTCGTAACAGATATCCTAGGAGGATACGCATTCGCCCTAACACCCACATGCAAACAAACAACGGAACAGCGCCCCACTCGAACCCGCACGGGCGCGCCCCGGGGCGCGAAGTGCCGTCACAATCGCGAGAGTCGATCCAGGCTATTTCTTTACAGCGTCTTCAGAGATCCTTTCGCAAAACGCGCGGTCCGGGGGCTGCTATATGCAATTCCTCGGCTTGTGAAAGAAAGAAAAAAAACACCTCGCGTCTGGAGAGACACATCCAGGGCGAGGGCAGACTGAATGCGGAGGGGTGAGGATTCTGTTACCTTCCCTCAGGAGACGCCCTCCGCCGCCTTTCAACTGTTCGCGTGCCCCATTCACGCCCCGCCCGCCCGGCCCCGCCCGCCCGCCCCCCCGCGCTCTCTCGAGCGCGCTCCGACGGAACGAGCGGGGGGAGGGGGAGTAGGGTGTAAAGGCGGGGAAGGGAAGGCATTCGGGGTGGCGGGAAGAGTCGGGGAGGGACGTGGACGACCGAACGAACGAGGGAAGGGGTTTTGGGAAAGGAGTGTCGAGGGAGCGAGGTAGGGATGGGTGGGGAATGGAGAATCGGCAGGGCGGTGAAGGGCGGTATTTATAGTGGGTGGTGGAGTGGGCAACTGAGAGACGAGAGAGAAACGGTGAAGTCAAAAGGGGTCAGTTAGAAGGGAAAGGAAGGTTGGGCAAAGCGCAGAGGGTGTGGCATGCCGGTTTGAAGAGGGGAGAGGGGAATGGCGGCGAGAGAACTGCGGGGGCGGGATGGGGAGAGGTGGAGGACGATAGGGGCGGGAAGGGTGGCGAGGTAAAATAGGTGGGAACGCCATACGCCGGTAAGGCTTGTGCGGGGGCGGAGTCGGTGGGCGATGCGGGTGTTGAATGGGGGTGGAGAGGGATCATAACGATGGGCGTGGACGGGACGGCAGACGGGGTCTGGATGGTTTGGCAGGGGAAGGGTAGCGAAGACGGATATGGAGGAAAGATGGGAGGGGATGAAGAAGAAGGGCGGACAGGTGGACGGGAGCTTAGGCCGGTCTGTGCATTGCGGGGCGGTTGAGGGTTCGGGACGAGGGCAGAGCGAGGCAGCGTGGGCAGACAGGTGGGCCGGGACCATCAAGCCGGGTGGGGCGGACACTATGGCGGACGCTGGGATGGGCGGGTCGAGATTTGTGTGGACGAGGCAATGGAAATAGAACTGCACGGCGGGAAGGGGGCGTGAAGAGAGAGAGAGTCTGAGCAGAGTACGGGTGGGACGGCGAGCGGCCGGTGGTTGCGGGCGGGCCGGTCGAGGACGGGGGATGGGGTTGACGGGATGGGGGCTTGAAGCAGCGTGGGCCGAGTGGATGGCCGGACCGTACGCGAGCGGGGCGGGGCGGGGCGGGGCGGGATCGGGTTTTATCCCCGGCCGCCGGGCGATGGAGCGCCGTTGCAGGGCGTCGCGACGGCGATTCGTCCTGCGCCGCGGCCGCCGGCGCTCGTGCGCGGCGCTTTTAGGGCCCTCGGGGCGGCGCTTGACGCGGGCGTCCCGCAGGGTTTGTTCTTCCGACGCGCGCGCCCAACCAACGGCGCAGTCAAAAACTCACGCACGGTCTTCTCGCACGTCATTTATAAAAATTAATCTTAATATAGGAAAGAATTAATAAATAGAAATGGACTCCTCACGCATTTTGAATAAACACTTCGTGAGCAGCCGAATAACATATGGGGCTCGCCATTGCACAATATTACTTCCAATTTGTTTACACAACAAATTTTACTAGAAAATGTGCAATCTGTAATGCATATGAATAGGTGTCAAACGATGCGGAGCAGGGATAGGGCGAAAGGCGTAGGAAGGAATTGAAAGGGCGAGTGGAGCGGGTTTATTCGTGATTTAATTAAAATGTTTGTTTTTAGGAGACATAATTAAAGATGTAATTGCCAACAATATTTTTTTTAATGCAATAGCAGCTTTCGATGGCTTAGCCATCGAAAGCTGCTATTGCATTAACAAAATATTGTTGGCAATGACAACATCTTTAATTATTTTAAAAATGCCGAAGATATCTTACCACAACACCTATATTTAGGAGACATACTCAAATTTTTATTTTTGATTTATAAAATGAGAGTTAGAAGTATCTTTTTCCATCCAATTCAAATTTATTTTAATCACAATAAATGCATTGCCACACTATGTGACAGAGCTCAAAAGAAACAAAATTTCTACAGTTTTGAATCAAATGCTCCAACCAAGACATCCAACCGAAAAAACATGTACTATCGCTCTCCATCAAGAAAGTGTATTATTTATCTCGTTATCCTCAGTTTCTACGGAATGAATGGGGAGAGGCGATAGGTTGTACCGATGAAACCTATCATCGCACAACACTTCATTAATTTTCTTAATCATTTAATACACGTATCCTTTAAAGGTTTTGATATAATGGGTTTCTTCGCCTGGCTTGTCAAACAAACAGTATTCTAACGTCTCAACCATCCGAGGTTAACAGCTTACCGTCACATCGATTTCCGGTCATGACTACTTCTTGGAGAAAATAAAAGTATTTTTCGATAATAAAAAAATGTATTCAAGATTTCAATCTTAAAGTTCATTAGTCACCACTTCTTAATCGCTTTTGAGGTTATTCCTGCTAACATATCTAGCGCACCAAGCATACATTTGCATAAATTCACAACCCTTGAATGTGTGATCTTTGGAAGATATATCCACGCCCTTGCAAAGCATTCCGATGGTTTATTTAGGGTCTTCTATTATAATACCCCGTTGCGAGGACGAGAGAACTGACAACAGAAAACCACCACCTAGTGTACTCCTGAGTATGTCCATGAAAGCGATGCGACGCTCCGGCGTTGCCGAATTTTCCTTAAGGCGACCGCCGCGCGACCGTCCTGCGCTGCTGCCGGTCGTCTCGTGAGCGAAGAGCTGCGTTGTCGGCCGCAGTTATCCCCCGCGGGGGCGGCGTTCCGTGCCATTTCCTCGTCTTTCACCTCTCCCCCTTCCCCTTCCCCCTCTGTGCTCTGCGCGCCCTCGTCGCCGCCGGAAAGAGGAAATCGCCCATCGGCCGAATAGGCCGCCCGCCCGCCTTCCCTCTCCCGCCCGCGCTGATTTACCGGCGAATGAGCGGGCGGGGGCAGGCGGGTGAGCTGACGGAGGTAGGCCGACGAGCGGACAGGCAGGCGAGTGGGGGTCGGGGTGGGGCGGATGAGAGCGGGCGGGCCGTCTGTCGGTAGGTCGAGGGCGATCAGTCGGTCGGGGCTAAAGCAGGCGGTCGGTTGTGGCGAGTGGGCATGGTCGACCGGAGCGAGGGCGAATCGTAGTTCGAGAGCGGACGGTCGGGCCGTCGAGCGGGCGGGCGTTCTAGAGCGGTGAGAGCTGACTTCAGCGTACGACAGCGTACTTCAAACGAGATATTTGTAGTCAAAAATATATTTGATTAGATATTTGTAGCGTTTGTCCAGACTTAAAACCGTCGCAGTGTGCGGAGATATCTCGGGCAAACTCTGACACTAAGTCCTCCATCGTGAGTTGAGGACAACGGACGACGGACATGGACGAACCTACGTTCGACAAGAGTGGACGCCAGTGTGCGGCAGCGAGCGACAATGGGCCCGTGAGGAGGGTGCGACAACGGGTGAGCAAGCAGCGAGGGCGGACGAGGACGAGGGCGAAGGCAGCGCTCGCGGGGCGGTAAATCAGCGAAGCACCCCACGCACGCAGCACGTGGATCCCTGGGCGGCCGCGGCCATGCTCCACCTCTGACCGGCCCAGGCGGCACAGGGCGGCAACTGTCGCCACCACGCGCACACTCACACTCATATGCCTTATTCTCCCGTGTCCACACGACTGTGACGAAACACAAGCAGAATGAAAACCACGAAAGATGACGTGTACGTCGACGCCGGTTCTTAGTTTCCAGCGGGGAAGGAGCTCCTCCTCCTCCTCCTCCTCCTCCTCCGTCTAGTCCCTCCCCTCCTTCTCCCGCATCTCCTCTCTCCCCTCCTCTTCCTCCTTCCTCACTTCCCTTCCCTCCCTTCCTCCTCCGTCTCTTCCCTCCCCTCCCTTCCTCCTCCGTCTCTTCCCTCCCCCTCTTTCTCCTTCCTCGTTTCCTCCCTCCCCTCCTTTTCGTTCGTCTCTTCTCTCCCCTGCTCCGTCTCCTCTCTCCCCTCCCCTCTCTCCCCTCCCCCTCCTTCGCCATTCCCCTTTCTGCTTCTCCTCCTCCTCCTGCTCCCTCCTCACTCTCTTCCTCTAACCTTTCGGTTCCCGACTCGCGTTTCCAACCTGCGTTTTGTAAAGTTCCTGTTTTTAGCCTGCCTTCAAGCACGAAAAACAACCGATACATGGAAAAAGATTCTCTTTGTATTACCCCTCTATTCTTTATTTAAAAGATATTATACGCACCACAGTGCTGATACACGGAGGCAGCTTGAGATACTGAGGCTTTGAGTAACTTCAGCAGAGTGCTACATCTTTAACCTTCCGGCTGAAGATGAAACAACGTCCGCTTGTCAGAAGCTGCGCGTCTTCGGTAATGGATCTTCGATAAAGCCGTCCGAACTACTTTACACAATATTTTTCGAACCCACGTCGATTCACTGTCATGTTAATGGAGCAACAATATATCAACTTCACATTCAATACTTCAACAGGATGCGAAGCGGTCGGCGAAGTCGCGGGTTCGAGTGCTGCTTAGGCGTGATAGTTTATCCAGTATTGGGGTATGATGTACTTTCATTCATACCGTGCATCGCATTTTAAACCTATGTATCTTAGCCTACCTAGGTTACGGAGGAAATTTCGTGGGAGGCAAAAGCAGGTTACACAGCATGAATACAAGGTCTTTTACACAACTATAATTAGAATAAAATGTAAAACTGATGCAATACCATAATAATGAAGGCTAATAGAATTTGCCTACCTAATTTCCGAACTGTTTTCTCTACCGAATTTGCGAATTACCGTTCTTCCGCGTGATGTCTGCAGGTTTTGTTAACCTTCCCTGCACCTGTGCCTATGAAGATTACTCGTAGTGCTTTGAATAACGCAGAAAATTGCCATTTTTATCACCCTTTTCCAAAAGTTTCCACGATATAAACCCAGAATCAGGGCGCCCTCTCTTAAATTACCCGATCGGGAAGATTAACATGTCTTGCGCATTACAGAAGCGCCGATTGATTTCACTAAAACCATTTACAAAATTTCACATTTTTATTTTAAATTTATTTGATTTGTATGGAATCTTCCTATCCAGCAAGAGAAAACTGATAACGTTTTTTTGATCGATGGTATTTTCTAATCGTGAAAAACCATTAACTTTCTTTAGATAATCAGAGATCTTGTGACATCTAAATTTCGCTCGCCTCTTACGTTTCCAGGACTCCTTGCGGCCTATATGTTGAATTCTCTACTGCAGAGGATCAGTGGATAGGATAGCATAGGATGAACAGACAGTCACAAAAACCCTTCTCTGTGTGTCACTTCATCCTTCTGATCATTAGTTATTATAAGTCCAGTTGGCTATCCGCCAACTGCTCTAAATGCTTGTGAGAAATAATATTTTTTCTCAATAAATAACGTATTTGAACACGAGAAGTTTGGTATTATATTTCATATTTCAACCCAAAATGAATCATACATTCCACAGACTCACGGAAACTTTAACATAATACATCCAATCCATTACTCGTGGATCTCAGAACCTTATCGATCCAATCAGCTCTACCAAATTCAGATGTTTATTCAGTCTAGTACCAGTTTTAACGTTCACTTTCCCGAATCCTTTGAGAAAATGATGAGATGACTCCTTCTTTTGCTTCTGGGCATACAATATATAGATTCACTACTGTGTACTTTTTCTTGATCTCTTTCGGGAATGCAAATATTCGAATAATCGTTTTCCATTTTATCGCAGCAGTGAGTCGATTTCTTCTCTTAAAGTAGTAAGTATAATATATCTGTAGCTGATAGTGTTCATTATAAGCAAATTGTCATGTCATGTCAAATTGTCAATTATACAGGAGCGAATATTTGCATATCAATTCTTGTCAAAAATGCTCGATGAATTCATAATTCAAATTAATAAGTATTTGAGTTAGAAGAGACAACCCACAGCTCAGGAAACCATGCACATATTGTGCTTCTCCCCATATTACGTCTCACGGTTTGTAACTATTTCGACGTTAAACAAATAAATACCAATTGCTCTTCGTTGTTAGAAAGGGTACAGATGACCACCGTATATCTGCCGACGTGCGCGACATCATGAGAGAGAACTATAGTACATCTCATAGTTTTTGACATTAAATAAACAAACTGCGCCACATTGCTAGAAAGGGAACAGATGACGACGGGCCCGACGTCACGAGAGAGACCCCCGCAGAGACTCGAGTCGAGAGACCGCGGTTCGGTCGATGTTTATTCGAGCTGTGGACAATGGTTCCCCTTGCGGCCATCCCCTACTCCTCTTCTCCTTCTTCGTATTCTTCCTCCCCTTGCAGCTCGTCTTCGAGTCGGGAGTTCTCTTTCAAACGGAGACCTCGAGCGTCGAGTCGCCTCCTGCGCCGCTGATTAAGAAGTTTGTCCGCTCGCAGACGGCGGCGCTTGTGGATTCGAACGATCCAACTTTCCTGGCGGTTTATTCCTGGTCTTGCGGGGCACTGGGCGGTGGAGAAGTGGTGCGTCTGGGAATGTACGAGCAGCGCGCGGACGTGTGGGCGATGGAAGTTTGAAGGGAAGTCGCGCCCGTCCTATTGTTCCTACCGAAAGGTAAACGGCTGCAGCGGCAGGGTTTGGTACTAAATTACGTCTGCCCAAAATACTCTTGGAACGTCTCGTTATCCAACGCTTAAAACTCAACTTCGAGACGGACGTGACTTTTGTACTTTGAAATGGAGGTCGGTTCACTGATTATTTATTGAAACAGGGCGTGTCAACTCTCGAGGTTATTAATCTCGTATAAGTCACTGTCAAAGGTGACTCAGGGCATCAACTGATGTCACTGAAGTGCCTCTGACAGGGAGCTTCTAGAGTCCTGATGGTCGCAGGATTTTCGACACCGACTACATAGCTAGGACCAATTCAGTCATATTGTGAAGGAGAATTCTAGGGATCGACAGCTCTAATCTGTATATTTCCGGGGTTTCTCCAACCAACACTAGGCACATGCCTGAACAGTACCCTAACCAAAGGGCCAGGGACCGCGCGCGATCTTTTCTTGCTCTTCCGAATCCTTTTCTTATCCCTAACTTACGCACAATTCCACTACACTTTCACACATGCCGGGGAGCTGTCTGGAGCTTTCAGCCCAGCTGCTGTTGTGCCTCGCTTGTGGAAGATATCTGGTTGCAGAAAATCCACGCCATCTCTCGCGATACAAATATGCATTTACACTTACGAGACTAATTATCTTATTATTTAAAGCCCCCATAATAGAAAGTAATATTCCATATAGCCAACTGATCCGGCATTCGTCTGGTATTGATTCTAGAAACGACCGAAACCTACCGATCAGAACACCCGGCCGCTGGAATTCTCTTCCGGACAAGCACTGGATTCGACCTATTTAGACGGCCAGCGTCGAAGATCCTCCAATGTCGGGACTCGAACCCTAGAACTTCTAGGTGAGCGATGCTGCGGTGACGTTTGTACAGGGGGGGGGGGGCGAAATCCAGTAATCATTTGAAGAGTTAATAGAACCAGATAGGGCGCAATGGATAGTGCAACTAGGTATAAACCTGGAGACACTGGTCGATTTTCGGTGGCTAATGCTTTCAACAATTTGAATTATTAATAAAATCCGGTATTTTTTACCTAACATCAAAGTATTCAAACATTACCATAACCATAATAATACTACTACTGGTTCAGAAAGTTTAAAAATGAAATTTCAATTTATTAATATATTCCACAAGAACAATTTTCTTGCACAAATTGTTTTAGTATTTTTGTTTTTATTTGTTATAAATTAATTACATATATTTTATTTTATTCCTTCTGTAAACTTATACATGTGGAAATGGAAAGAACTCTTTTCTGCGATTTATTTTAATTAATCGAAAAGATTACGTAAATTCACCTCCATCTGAACTCAAATCAACAAGTTTTTGTTCTGGGTTTGCAATGCTACAGATGCAGATTTTAAACTGCACACGCTAATGAACGCTATGAACTCTGAAATGGGGTTAAAACAAACCTTGCAAAAAAAAATCATGAATATCTTTTTACGTGTTTTGTACTTTAAATAAATGCAGAAATACGGCCATTTATATTTCAAAATGTAAGATTAATTAAATGTAAATATGGTGTAATTTCCATTAACGCAACAGTGGTGTAGTACCCCGGAAATACTGAACTCGGCAGGAAAAATTCTAACTGAATCTTACTATACCGAATACTATGTATCATATCACAGTTTTTAAAAATTTGCAAATTAATTTTAATTTTATCGTAAAAATTTACGTCGGAATGTGTATTCGAGTTATCACGTAAAGGACGGTAGACGACTGTAAGTGACAGGAAGAATAAGGTAATTCAAAATGTGAAGATAATATTGAAACAAACGAATGCCCGAAACAACAAAGTTGGCAGTTTTCTAATCTCCAATTTTTCTTTAAATTACCTTAATTGATTCGATAATAACTTCTCTATTTCTATATTTTATACATGCGTATCATTTAATATATTTGCCAGTGTATACAAGTTTCGGAGTGAACGAGTTCACGCGAGCGTGAACGATAGCCCTTCGTGAGTCGGACAGGTCTTTTTATACCCACACACGATGTGTAGCCCCTACTACACGATGTGTAGCCTGTGTAGCCCCTACACTCCATTCTACGAATCACAAATATATCGCCAAGAGAATTCCACCAGCAGCCTGAGGCTGTTGTTTGTTCTCGTTGTTTGACAACGGCAGCGCGTGATGCGAGACAGTTGTTTTTTCTTTTACGAGTTGTTTTCCTTCTCCGAAAGAGAGAAAAAAACGATGTGCCGGCTGCAAACACTGTTTGCTTACTGGGTGATTACATCGGGGTGTGACCTAGTTCTTGGCTGGACATCGAGATGCTCAGCTGTTCATCTTATTTTCAGTCGGCAAAGTTGAGAAGCTGTGCAAGTTACCAAAAGAGATAATAAACAAGGAAAATACGATAGTTCTATCAAAACTGTTGTACCTTTTTAGCAATTACACGAAGCAGAATAAAACATAAGCATTTTTACAAACGATTTCCCTGTAAAATCTTTAAAGTTTGGGAGAAAAAAGTTCAAAGTTACTTTAGTTTTTTCTACTGTACTTTTTTACTGCTGCTGATTAACAACTATTGTACACTCTCCATTCAACGTACAGTTTTGTTTACTGTTTGTTTACAATAAATAATATCTGCAAACAATTCTACAGGTTTTATACAAAACTACCGTAAAGAATGTTTCGGATATTCAAGATATATTTCTTATGCCGTGGGTATTCTAGTGGGGACTGGGTTATACACTGTGCTATGATCATTTGCGACCGCAGAGACGTAATGCAGTGACGTGAATTTAACCATTAAAGTGCTTTCTTATAAAAGTGAATTGGTACTTGGCATGCGATGGATAGACTCAAGGATGTTTATAGTGAACGCGAGCGGGCCGAAGGCCGGGAGCCTCGCCGTGACGTGGATCCGGGCGAGTAAAGCGAGAAAACTTGCCATTGAAAGTAACGTCACGAAGATATGACTATGTATCTTGCCGAATATGGAGACAAGACTGTAAAAGACTAAATAGATATCATTTTGGGGTAATGATATAAGATAATGAAGTTGTACCCTAGACATGAATAAATAATTTAATTTAAGAATTAATATCATTGTACTGAATATTTATTAACTCCCCATCCATTTCTTTCTTATTTATTACGTCTAATATTATTCTTTTGTTGGCTGTAAGATTACAATTAGTGGTTAGGATGACGTCAGCAAACAAAGGCACATCCACCTTCGCTCATAACCAAGTCAGCACTAGAATCCTCCATGTTTCCGCAAAATAAGATTCACTAACTCGGCCAGATGCAGAATTAATCATTTATGAGAATTTGGTAAAAATTTTATTGAACATAATAGTGCCCATTGCAAACTGCAAACTTGGGAGAGATTAATTATGTGTACCACACTAGCATTTAAAAAGTTTCTTTTTCTCACACCATTCATACCCTTGTGAAATTGTCATCTTTTTAACGTTCAATGAAAAATATAAACTGCGTGTGAAGTACAATGGTAGAAGCGCAATCTGTGCACGTTTTATAAACTTTGAAACCTCTAACCACTTTCATACCCTACATTAAATTGCATTATGAATTCAGATAGCAAAGAGCGTTTTTTGCAGTGATGGTATTGACGTTGATAAGAAAATATTCCCCCCTGGGTAATAATAGTGGTATATGCACTTTGTTTATAATGTAAAACTTTATTGTACGAGTATATATTTTTAAAATCAGCGACGTCACGAGCGAGTTTTCAAATTAGTACGAATGCAATAAAGCAACTTTGTGAACGAGTGGCATTCGCTGATTATTTTGTATAGCAGTATTATAAATTTATATGAGAATCAATCTTCATTTTGCGAAACAACTTTTTTGTCTGTGCAAGAAAACTGATCGGCTGTTCCGTTTACCTCTATCTCCCCACGGTTCTCTCGCTGCGATTGGCTGAATGTGTGATAACGCAATTATTCATGCCGTAAAATGCTAAACGTCATCAGTAAAATCCCCGATTATGAACGATTTCTTGCTACAGAAAATATCGTTTATAATATTGGTACACAAAACCAATTACTTTCTATTTTGCTAATTAACTTTATTCACTTCTGGACGAATTCTACTTACTGTCGCAATTACAAAGAAAATTATTTTTTGAGTAGTTACAATCCCCACGGAGTTCAATAAAACGTGCACAGATTTCTTGGTATAGTTTGAATCTTGGTATTCCTAATGTACTATTATGGTGGCATATATCCAACCTGGTAATCGTTTTAGGCGTATTACACCTATTTTACGTATTTGATCGTTTCATATTGCCTGTCTGGTTTTATTTCATTCGATTTGATTCAAATCCACCAGGTAGACAATGAGAACAGTTAAATTACGCAAATTAGTATAAGGGTAATTTTCTTTATTTCTGAAATAATTAACAAATGTTTGAACAAAGAGACAAAAATAACACGTGCTAAGTTTCTGTGCGTAACAAAATTGCCAGAATGTCTCTTTGCTCGATCTACCAAAATGTTGATATGTAGTAAACATTACCGACACTATTATTACATATCGAAACAGTTTGCCAATAATAAGAGCGAAGTGCCTCGTGAGATAAGTTAACATCGAGGAAAATTGTGTGTACTCACAAAATGGAATATTACATCAAATGATACGAACAGGGTATTCAAACAAACACCGCAATGTGGTTATGATAATTAAGAATTTTAATTGCTTCACTTTTCATATTCTGACAATAAAATCTTTAATTAATAATGGTATAACATATCACATTTTTTTCTTATTTGTAATCCTTACCAACAGAAAAAAGTGTGTGTGTGTGTGTGTGTGTGTGTGTGTTCTTTCATGTATCAAGTGATTTTTATTAGTTTTATTTCTCAAACACGTAAAAGACCTGATGAATTGATTTTAGCCATTTTCATCAGAGTTTCCCTGCCATAAAATGTTAGCGCATTACTAGAATATATCATTATTCCTTGGACATGATCAAATGAATATTTTAGTAATATATATTTATAATACATTATACTGTATTTTACTTCCCCTCCGTATGCCGCATAACTTACACTGTTCTTTTTTTACAGAAATAAATCTAGTGAAATGAATCACTGAAATGAACAAAGTACAAGTACCGTAAGGACACATCATCTTTAATCAATGCCGGTTCTTCCAGCACACGATTTGCAAGAACATTGCATAAGGACCTTGCTGATAAAACAGCTCAACGAGTAATATTCCGAACACAGAATCGTCATATTTATGACCATTTTCGTGACCATGAACCTCATTTTCACCAACAACGTAACATGAAAGGCAGGCGCATCCACCTTATAAAAAGAGCAAAACTAAGTCTTCGGCGAAGTTGGCTCGTCAGGCCCCAGAGGGTAATAGACTTCGATTGTGAAGGCTGCCTGTACTCAGCATCCACCCTCTTTCCCCAGCCCTCTGTTCCTCCCTCTCTCCCTCCTTCCTTCCTTCCCCAAAAGGGTGATTTCGTTACTCTGGCCGATCGCCATTTTTTTCTCGAACAACCGAGCGTCATTCAATTGTTCGCAGCAAGCGTTATCTCCCGAAACGGCCGCCATTGTTGGAGCATAATACAAGCGGCTCATACATCGTGCTATCGGTGGTTTCGGAGTCATCTCGTAGTAATCCATCGACTCCACTCATCCGATGCGTGTGCGGGTGGGCGTGGGGCGGGAGAACGCTGACAGAGGCTGATAAAGACTTAAAAAGCTTCTTCGCCCCTCACAAAGGTTTTAAAACTGGTGATACGACCGAGGATTCTATGCAAAAACAGCGATTTGATCGTGGGGTATTAACGTATGTATAGTGTATACACCATCCGGGAATTTGCCATTAAAATATTTGTGCACGAAATACATTATGTTTAGTTTTATTGATGTATTTGATGGTAGTTTTGTTTTTAGACAATGGAAATGTTGAAGCTAGTATTATCCTATTTAAAGAGAAAAGGTGCGTTATATGATAATGGATAATTGAAGTAACATTGAAGGATAAGTCATTTGCGGGAAAAAACTCCGGAACGTCGTCTTATCAATTAGATGAACAGTTAATATTTACGTAATTTCGCTGATAAAATCGAGATACTGCAAAGCAGATTCTTAACGATTTATTTTCTTTTATAATGTTTGGACGATTGTGCTTATAGGGAGTCCAAGTTCTAAAGGAATTTCTAAGTATTACTGATGGGAATCTACTTTTTTGCTGATAGAAACCACAAATATCTAAAAATTTCGGAATTGACGAAATTGGGATGGATATTAAAACAGCGATCGCTCCTGCTCTTCCCTGACGGTCATCAGAATTGCAAGGCACTCGCTCTATCCAGATGAAACTAATGTCCTTTCTCACTCATAGAAATGCGCACGAAGTTCCCGTGGGAGAGACTGCGACGAAATTGCAAAACTACAACAACAAAAAAACCTCTCTACTGGAAATCCGTGCATTAGATATCAAAACGTTGAATCAATTATTTTTTCTTAATATTATGAGTAACAATCTGCTTTAATTTTTCTGCATGAAGTGACTCATCTTTACTCAACACCACTGCTCCTTAAGCATCATTGACTAGGAGTCTTAGGGTATACAAACTGTATAGCTAGATGGAATTCATGCACTGTCAGGAAGATAATTGTAACGGCTCGCGGCTCTGGTCGCAAGTTTTCCGTATTCTTCGATTAATATCAGGTGACTGTAGAAATCAATACCGTAACAAAGGGGTCAAAGGTCGCACGCCATCTTTGCTTCCTCATCCTCCTCCCCTTTCACATACTCATTCACACATGCTTTATACACACACACACACACACACACACACACACAGATGTTGGAGGGCCAATAGGGGCCTTAGAAAAAACTACAAACACTTTTTCTCGCTGAAGGAGATACCTGTTCTGTGAAACTTCGCAAACCGACCTGCAAGGCAGCCCCGAATCTCTCCCTCCAGTCGAAGAGAGACGACACCACCACATCAGTGCACACCATGCCCCTCGTTGACAGGACCAATGGCCACAGACACTAACGCACCCACAATCAGCACTCACCGATTCACTCAATCGAAATCTCGCCGGCTTAGGAGGCTCAGGGACACAGTTGATGTCACTGCAGTGCCTCTGACTGCGAGGTCCAAGGGTTCGAGTCCCGACGGGGCAGGTGGTTGGAGGAGAATTATAGCTCCCGGCTGCTGTGATCAAGAGTTTTCGGTGGTGTCTCCCATCAACATCAGGCGAATACCGGAGTAGTACCCTAACAAACGGGCCACGGACAGCGCACTATCTTTCCTACCTTTTCTCTGTCCTATCCTCACCCCCCCTCCGTACACACACTTACACTAACATGCACTACGCTCCCCACACGTCAGGAGACCTGTCGGGGGCTTAGGGATTGTCTCGGCCGGGGCAGTGCACGGCTGGTGAGAGATACCTGGTTGGGGAAATAGCCGACGTGTGGGTCGCGGCCGTATCTCGCTAACGAGCGGGGGAAGATCACCGCCCCCTCCGCGATCAAAACGTGCACTGCACTTTCGGGGCTTACCTAGCAACTGAATCACTAATCAACCACTCAAAAGAAATGTCGAGTGCGCAATATTTGCGACCCAGGGTAGCCGAGATTGCTGCCACGGGGGTTCGATGCGACGCCCTCCCTGAGTCACCGTTTGGCAGCGGAGCTGTTTTCGCGCGTCGCGGGCAATAACAAAGCGCCGTCGCGGACCAACCTTGCCCCCCCCCCCCACCGCCGCCCCTCCAGGGCGACGGTGCCAAACCGAAACGGCGCTCGGCGCAGCGGCGACACAATCGCCGGCGGCATCGCGTATTTCATCCTTTCGCTTAATAGAGCATTGAGGGCGCTTTATGGCCTTCTTTATCGCATCCCGCAGAAGTAAACCACGGGGGAGAGGCAGCACTGCACTACCCGACACTCGATTGTTTCCGCGTGAATAGATTTTAGTTTTCAGATAATCAATTTACGTAGTTTTGTTGTCGTGTGAGTAGAATCGTTATTTTTATTCTTTGCTTTTTGTCCTTCGATTTGTTTATATACCGGATTGTGGAAATTCTAGTCGCTAACCAGTTAACGAAAATTGGTAATTTTTTCAGCTTTCAACATTTTTTTGTTCAAGATATTTAGAGATAACGTTCGAAATGTTAGTTACTTAACGTATCTTTCCTGCCAATGTTCGTGAAATTTCAAATTAAACACAATTTTTTAGTTTTCAGGAAAACTGAATATCGACATTGTACTTCGAAATGTTATTTCACGTTTAATGTTTAAATTAGTTCTTGAAATTATTTCTCTTCTGAAAGTGTGCAACATTTCAAGCAAAAATTCAGAAAAAAATTGAATGCATTGGTAATACATCAATGATTTTCTCATGCTGAAATTAACAAACATCCTAGAGAATTTCAAAATATCAAGAACATATTGGTTCTCAAAATTTCCGTCAATTTTAGACTTTTTTTACTCCTGAGCTAGCCTTCCTCTTTTTTGTTCTTCAAAGGGTACATTTAAATAACTCTTACAGCTTTGCTCTGTGAAGAAGGTTCTACTTTTTGCATCCTTCCGCTATAATATGTGTAGAGTTAAATTTAATCCAGAGAACCACAAACACAAAGAACATTCTACCCGTCTGTACTCAAAGATATTGAAGTATTCTCGTATTCTGTTTTGTTTCATTTCTGTTCAAAAGACAGCTTTTACTACTAGTCGTATGGACTAGCCTCGTTCTGGCATAAAGGAAAACGTCATATCTAGACAAAGCTATTAACTCTTCACAAAACGTTTAATTTCATTTGCTCCGCGGAAGAGGCTACTCGTTCATTTGCTCTTCAGTCTGCAGCCACTGTCCCGCCCTGTGTTTGCTGTGCGAGTTCCAGTAGTTTAGCAGCTCGTAGTGGACAATGTTGACCCGGGAACGGCACACTTCTCGCCACATTTGTGCTTTGAATAATCGTGTTTATAGGACTGATTATGCAAATCGTCAAACAAGGTCATTATTAGAACAGAATGGCGGAGTGGTCACAAAACCGCTAGCGATTAGAATAGTTCTCTCCGGCACAAAACCTCATTGAAATCTCTGATGTTCAATGCACGTCGACTTTTGCTTCCTAACTGGTAACTAATGCTGATGCTGCCATACAAGTGCCAAGTTACTACTGTACGTTTCAAAAATATAGACTACTTGTACTCGTGATAACATAACGTACTTTATGAAACCACAATTTTAAAAGAGACAATTATGAATACTGAAATATAACTTAGAACGGCCAGACTGAAAGGTGTGCAACATTGTTTTTTTTTTTTCATATTCGAGAATTTTTGTGGAATCTATGCTCCGATTGACAATTTCGGAATACAATCTGTGTTGACCTCTTGTTTGTAATGCAGTCTTCACCTAAAAACATATGTGGCAGAATCTTGGCGTAAGTGTGTCGCGGATTATTTCGCGGAAGCAAACGAATGATCCTAAACACTTTAATTAAGCAATAATATTCACAATAAATTTTGAAATGTCAAATAATCTTGTTATTGATTATTTTACTGTCTCTATTGAGTTCTAAACGAGTTCTTCGCCGTGATATTAGACACTTTCAATTGGAAGTCCTGAAGCCGGTACTGAATATTTTGATGCCATGTCGCTAATAGCATTTAGTTGACTAGTAAAATATTACTCTGGTACATTTTTTACCGCGATATTGGCGCCAGTTCTATTCCCTGGGCCTAAATGTGATCATTTCAGACAGAGGGCGCCCCGAGGTGTTCGGCCGGACACATAGCGTTGCTTCTGGAAATTATTGAT
This sequence comes from Gryllus bimaculatus, assembly GCA_017312745.1. NCBI lineage: Eukaryota > Metazoa > Arthropoda > Insecta > Orthoptera > Gryllidae > Gryllus > Gryllus bimaculatus. Next base: position 17,526,913 of record BOPP01000007.1, on the reverse strand, counting down.
TGATTACCGATTCTGGGCCCTTCAGCTGCTGGTGTTATTAGTCCCATATGTGTAGTGCATGTTTTCCCGTCGGAAGGAGACCTTGCTCTCTCCCCGATGGACACAGACCTACGAGGACCTAAACAATCTCATAGCGCGAACCTGTACCTATGAGGGTCTGGAAGCTCTCTCAAACGCCCTTAAAGGATTGCGTTTGTGGTTTGTTGGCAGGCGTTGGGGCTGGCGGCTGGGCCTGCAGGCCGTGACGGGGCTGCTGATGCTGGCGTGCGTGCTGGGCCTGCTGTACCGCTCCGCCTCCATCTACCACCCGCAGCGCCGCGCCATCCTGCACCTCAAGAACCAGCGGCGCCGCATGAAGAAGAAGGGCCCGGGCGCCGGCAGCGCGGGCAGCGGGGGCGGCGGGGGCGCCAGCGGCGGCGAGAAGCGCCACGCGCGCCTCCTCGACCTCGCGCCGCTCAAGGCGCGGCCCGTGCGCGTGCTGCTGCTGGCGGCCGCCGTCGCAGCGCTCGGCCTCTACACGCCCGTCTTCCTGCTGGTGAGTGCGAACACGCAGTCAGCGCAAAGTGCTTCTGTGGCTCGTCAACTACGAGTACTAAACTCCCCCTACCACCCTTCTTCCTTCTAGTGGATGCGTTCAAACATTCATTTGTCGACAGATTCGTCGACAGATTCACCGATTGATTCACTGATTGATTATTGTTGCCGAGCTCGTCAACTGTTAAGGTCATTACTCCCGTACGTTCACTGTATGTTTTATCGCGAGAGGTGGTGGGTGATTTTCCCCCGGGGGCTGACGACACTTTTTGATTTATTCAGTTTTTGTTTCCATTATCCTATTTCATTTTATTTTTGTGGCAGACTTCTTGCAGTCAAAGTTATGTATCTCTGCTCATTGCGGCCATGGATTTGATTACTCCGCCTCCGTTTTGATTGATTGATGATTCCGGGCACGTGAACTGCTTAAGTCATTAGCCCCGTAAAGTGGATGGTAAATCCGTCGGTGTGCTGGATTGTCCCCAACCGGATGGGATTATCTCCCACCAGCGGGGCAATGCCCCAACCAGGACAAACTCTAAGCTCCCGATTGGTCTCCCGACAAGTGTCGTAGTGTAGTGCATGTAAATGTATGTGACGTGAGGGTTGAGTATGAGACAAGGGAGAGGAAGGAAAAATTGCACGCGTTCTGTGGTACGTTTACTTAGGTTTTTCTATAGTGGCTGATGACATTAGGTCATTGTTAGGCTTCTTGTCTTATAAAATGAACACAGTAACAGTGGTAAGCACACTTTTGAGACCTCGTGGCTCAATGACAATTAATAAAAAAGATTCATTTTATATGACAGGAAGTGTTATAATGACCTAATATCATCGAGCACTACGGGAAAATCGAAGGTACTGTTTCGGCATTAGCCTGGTGTTATCAGGGAAACTATGGAAAACTACCAATCAGAGCAACCGGTCGCTAGAATTTCATTTATTTTCACTTGCAAGGGAAAAAGTAAGTATTACATCACTTTGACATTGCATATTCGTAGTTTTATCAGCAAATGATTTTAGGTCTTTTTCATGAGACGAATTATATTTTTTCTACTCAATATTTTGTTACGCGGATTGTAAAAAACGAATAATTTTCATCTCTCAAAAATTTGATCTGCTAACGAATCATTTCATGTGTGGAAAATATCAAGACTGCCAATATGTCGGCAATATGACTCCTTCAGCGTGCCACCGCAATCAACGGAAATCCAATTCACCCAACCCCTTGACGTCACGAAGGCGCTTCCAATCTCGTTGGACAAATCCGATGCATTTGTTCCGGGGCGTTGTGTTCGACCTTTGGCGATTTAGAATCGATCGTGCGGCGACTGTTAGGAATGGGTTGGACGGACGACTCTCGGCAAGGGCATTGAATACGATTTGCCCTGGAACAAGTGACAGTAGTGGATTGGTGGCGACTTTCACTCATATTTGCCCGTGTCGTAAATAGCCAATGCTAAGCAAAAAGATATTCAAAGTAAACCAATCCCATATCTCTATCGCCTAATGGTTATCAAGTTTTCACTTCTCTGTAATACCTTTGTTTACCATCTTGTTGTTATCGATAGCAATTTTTTTTATGTTCACAATGGCTTGTGAGCATCAAATAATATTCAAATGAGTAGTTTTGGTAATGTTTCAAGTTGTGAAATAGAATCAGTGCCGAAAACAGCAAAGGAAAGAGAGATTGTTTGGAGGCAATTTCAAGAATTTTGTAACGAAAATGAATACAAATTGACAGCACAAACTACAAATGAAGAATTTGCAATCATTTTGAAAGATTGGGAAATTAATGTGTGAATATTAGATGTTGAGTACAGAGAATAAGCTATCAAAACTATCCAAGTAATTGCGTTTTTAATAAATGACATTGTAAATAGTTTTCTTATATGTGGTTGTTAAAAATTGTGTTACCATAAAATTAAAACAGTTGAAATTATTTTTTCTGTTATTCATATTTTCCTTAGATATAAATAATTTCAGAAGGTGGGGATAACTCGGCTGAATGAAAGTTTGGCATAATACGGTAGGAGTTTTGAGTAAAATTTATCTTTTTCGTTATTCCGCAGATTTTAACTATCCATTCGATTCATGTAATGTGTTAATTCGAAATGCCATATTAAATATTACTCCTACTAACACCAGCCTTTAAAAATTAATATAGAGCTGGCGAGTGCTTTGGAAATTGACGATAAATCCCTGACTTTCGAACCTAGGAGGATATTTATCTGAGAATTTTCAAAGCACCAGTGGTATTTAATAGAACTATTTAATGAGTGTAATTATGTTCAACATAGTTTTAAATGTCATATATTGAAAATATGTTAAAATCAATTATATTATGTTATAATACATAGGCGGTTTATTGTACACCGTCAGAGTGATCGCTGTGTACCGCCTCCTAAGGTACGGAAGTCACGGTTTATGATTGCCCAATAGGGAGAAGCGGTAAGAAAAATCGGAGAGAAAAGCGTTAATTTTTTGGAGATACTCCGCCCTGATTAGGGAATTTTGTATGTATACTATTGGTTTTAATTTCACGAATGGAATAGTCACATATCTACGAAAATTGACCTCTGAAATTTCTGTTCACTGGCTAATAGTATGATTTATCAGGAGGTAACGCATGCGGATGTCCAGCGCTAAAAGTTAATATGTAAAAATTTGTATTGTGAACCTCCTGGAAGACAGAAGTACCGAGCAGTCAAAAATAATTTTAAAAACACAACTAAATATCATTCGAAGTGATGTGATTACTTAAGATTGGTGGTGGAGCGGTGAAAGAGGGATGGTGATGAAGTGACTGCAATGGTGGTGGTGGTGGTGGTGGGTGCGGCATTGGTAGAGTGCTCATAAGTGGAAAACGTGATGCAGAAAACTAGTTTTTTCATGATAGCAATTCTGATTTTAACTGTCGTCTGATATTTTCTCTAACATCAAATAGAAATAACTGCTTTTATGATAGCTTTTATGACCTGAAAGTACTATTAAATTTTCGATTTAAGAATGCCCTTTTAGATATTTTATGGGTTTTCTTTGTTTTTTCTTTCTCTGAAGAGTTATGGATGTTTGCCGAATTTACGTGCTAGTTCATTGTCATATGCTCATGTCCTCACTGTTAATTTTATGAACTATTTGCAGCTATCTCTCTCTGCTAATTCTAATATTACAGTACATGATGTGGTAGTGATTTTTCAAGAATGCATGTGAGACACTGAGTATTTGGGACCTCTAAAAACCCCGCTTTTGCTATTAGTTATCATTTCACCAATATTACAGAGATCTAAGTGTTAAATTTTACTAATATTCAAAATTCATATTTTTCTACAGATGGCTTTGGGATTTTTCACGTTAATGATTTCTTGGCTCACCACATTGTTGGTTTCTCCAAATCATTACTTGTTACTTTCGTTTATTACACATAATTACGTTAACAGCAGCAATGTACTCTAATTTTATATTCCTTATTGGTTTTTACTTTAAAATTACTTTATAATTCTTGGATAAAATGAAGGTTCCTGTTATGACAACCTGTGTGTTATGTTAAGATTATAGTTCAATTATGATGATTAATAAAATTTCGATAGTTTTTGAGCAATGTCACAATCCAAAGTGAGTTAAAAGGGAATATTATATTTTATATTTTCTTTCTGTACGTGAAACTGGAGACAAACTCCTTGCTTATTATGCAACGAACGCGAACGTCAATATCTTCTCTCTTTGGTTTGCTCGACAATTAGTTTTATTTGCGCAGAAATAATTGCAAAAAAATTATTTAAACTGAAGTACGAGATACATTCAACTATATTGCAATATGTCTTTGTCAATAGATCTATTTTACATTCGAATAAGCAAAGTACGCTTGCAAAAATAGTAGAGGTTAGACTTCCAGCAACACCTCTAAAATTTCGAAACTCACAAAACTTCGTTTCATATTCATGCGTCGAGAGCGCAGGTGCATTTCTGGTGAAGGTGAGATGACAAGTTCTCACGGATCCTCTGCCTCTAAATTCGAATACCAGCAAATATTTCTGATTTTTCGAAGTTCATTTGGTTGCGTACAATTAGAATTACAACTAGTTAATTACCTTCTGCAGCAACAAAGCTGCTGTCGAGTGTGTGAGAAATGGGGTCCTGCAGCTGCACAACCTTGGCTGTTCTGAAATGGCACACATGAATACTGAAGCTACGCTCCTTTTTTCGTCACATAACGCACACACACGTGTATTGAAAGCAGTGCTGCACCGAGTATCAGAATACAATCGTAAAATCAGGAATGAGAAATTGCGGCTTAACTTATTCAATTACTCGCTTTTTCAGTCCAAATCGAAACAGTTTTGTTGTTGTTGTTGTTGTTGTTGTTGTAGTACATGTCGTGTTTTCCTGGCTACCTAACGAATTGACGCCTCTCACACGCTCTGCCCCAGCGCTAAAACCTTTCCAGCGCTCTCGCTGCCGAGAAGCAACGGCCCACGCCGCCATCTGCCGCCCCTTCTGGTTTCCGCCGACCCATCGTCGGAGATCAAACTCGAGCGCGGCGAGTCGGGGGTTCGCCGCACGATCGAGCAATGGGCGAGCGGGGAGCGCTCGTCCTTTGTTCCGCGGCTTGTTCCGAGTGCGTCCGCTCGGGCGCCCAATCGCCAGGGCGCCAGCCCCGCGACGCGACGCGATGGCGAAACCAGGGGCGGCGCAGACACCGCCGCAGGGGCGAAAGGGAGAAGGAGATGGAGCGGCGGTGATGGCTCGAAGAAGATGGTTTCGGGCGGTGATTGGGGTGGTGCTAATTAAAGGCGTTGATTGGCGTAGTGGTGATGATTGGAGTAGTGATGATGGTTTTAAAGTAATAGTCACGAAGATTGGTGGGGTGGCGGTGATGATTGGCAAAGTTGCGGAGGGATAGTGATGATTGGTGGTGGCAGTGAGTTGGGTGGTGGTGATTGGCTGTGGCAGTATTTTAATTCGCGGTGATCGAAGTTGTTGAGATTGGGGGTGATTGGGGTGGGGTGTTTGAGGTGGTGGTGATTGGGGTGGTGATGGTGCTGGTGTTGGTGACGTGGGAGTCAGAGCGCCTGTGCTGGCGCCGAAGCGGCGAGGGCGGTGGCAGAGGGAGTGGCGGCGCACACTGCGACCGTTCGTGGCGGCGTGGGCGTGGGCGTGGGCGTGGGCGTGGGCGTGGGCGTGGGCGTCGGGGTGAGGGGAAGGCAGCGAGGGCTAAAAGGGCTCAAACGACGCCACTCCCTTCGCACGCGGCTCGGCTGCCGGAGAGCCAAGGGTCTGGGGGTGGGGCGCGGGGATGCAATTTGGGCTAAGAGTTAAATTAAAGAGCTGACGCTGGTGAATCTTTGTTAAAGACGGGGGCTCCCCTGTAATTCTTTCCTTAAACGCTCTATGACTCTGGGGACTTTTGTTCTTCCAGGGCCATCGCGCGCAATGTCGTCCACCGTTTCCTGGTTGCTGCGATTAATTACTCGAGTTCAAAAGTGCAATCTCTTATATTACTTGGTAGTATTTGTATACTCCTTGCCTCATTGCGATTTTAGGCTACCTTTTAAGGAATTCTTCTGATTAGTAGGTCCGAATTACTGAGCAATGAATTTGAGTTGAAATTTATCGTAATATATGTGAGAAGTATTTATGATTTTGTTTCTTTGCTTTTACTGTGAGTGTAGGTAATACTATTTACAAGAAGAAACTTTAAATTTCAGTGATAAAGGGCAATTTTTTTCTTTTTAATATTTTATTATGATGGTGGTAATTATGTGAGAAGTAGCTCTTCTGTTACTCTCTTTGTTAGTATGTGCATACATTTATAATTTTCGACAAGATATGAGAGAGAATATTGATATTTCAATTTAATTTTAAGATGGGTACTCGACAATGATACTTAATTTCCGAGTCTTCCTCAAACATTTCATGCATTTCACCCGGACCTAATACGCTACTCAATCCCACAGTTCTTATCTTAGCTCTAAATTAAAGAAGCCTGACCCTTTCACTTGTCATTTTCGTGTTTCCCATTTAGCATAAACAATTAGCCAATACATCTCACGTCCCATATAGCAGGTAGCAATGAGTGGAAATCTCTTTGAACCGATTTTAAAATAGTGTAAAATTTAAACGTTATATCCAAAAACCGTATTTTAGAAACGTCCATGTATTAGGATATAATGTAATGGAGAATTCTGATAAGCTGTAAAATGAAAAAGCAAATGTCACTATTTCTTCCATCGTCGCGTTTTTATAGAACTCCCCAAAAACTCTATATCGTACCCTCTGGACGGTTACATATTATTTTATTACTTTATTTACAACACCACGAGATTTACGCAAAAATATTATAAATTCAAATTTTGTGGAAATAAGATTAGAAACTTTTTTATAATTATAGGATTATAGGATTCGAATTAGTTTTCCCAGTACATGATATAAATGAACCCATCGATTGGAAATATAGATTTTTTTATTTTTATGGAAGTGGTACCTAGTCCTGTATCTTATCAGGGGTTTTAGAGCGTGGCGTGGGAGTAAATGAATAATTTAGAGTGAAGAAAGCCTTTCTCCTCCACTGAATGCCGAGGTGGAAGTGAGAAAGGAGCAGAAAGTGATGTTCTCTATCAAATGAAAAACGGTGACCGAACCACACCGTGCCTGAATGCAGTGCTGAGTGCTCAAATGCTAAATTGGCTATTTTGGTAATCGACATATGTATCAAAACATTTTGAATTAATTGTATGAATGTGCTGCTCTTTAATTCATTGCAGGCACTTGAAGGACCTGAATCACTTTAAATGCGCCAGCGCTAAATCACTTTTAGCTGAATCCTGGCGATTATATCATGCAAAAGAAGATCTATAGTAAAATTACAGGAGAGTACTGCATAAGCTCTGTACGAAAAATCGAAAACTTTAAATATATTTTTTTTCATTTCGTTCATTACACATCCTCCAAGACTAATGGTAGAATTGCATCATTATTAACTATCAACGTAGAGTTTAACATGTTTCTAAAAATATAATTGAAATGGTTTATATTTACAAATGATTATGGTTTCATATGACGCAATGTGTGCAGTACTGCAGCAGCTAAATCTGCTGTCCGTATTTAATCTAAAAATAAAATGCATCACATATAATTGCAACGACTGAAAAGGTTTTGTGAAGACATTGCAAACGAATGTGCAAACTAATGTAACTCACGAATGTTAGCATTTTAAGACGCCCATGCATTTTTTAACTTTTAAAAACCCACTATTTTTGCTTCACTAACTATAATCTCATGCGAACTCGCATACGTCCCCGATCTAGACGATCAAACGTCGACTGCGGTCGATGGATTGTTTCCAAATAGCGTAAAGAGCAAAAGAAGGCTGTTAAGTATTCATTCTATTATTTTTACTACATTTTTACATGCAGGATTTTAACTGAATTCGGAACTAGAAATGAAATTTCAAATTCTTGAATCTTAGAATTTTAAATCCAGAAATATATCCATCAATGTCAGATTTTGCATGATGTAATCAAAAACAGAGCACGTTATCCCGTAAATTAAGTAAAAAATCCTGATCAATGTTGTGTTTGAATGTGTTCTTGTGAATGTATTATTATCTACAGCAGCATATTAATGATATGCCTTTCGGCCGTGTTCAGTAGAACATTTTCATATTCTCTTTCTTTCGATCACCCAAACACAAAAAGCAAAAGCCTGCATCAAACGGGTTACTTTTCTGACCTCAAACAGTACAAACAAACCTTCGATCTCGCGAGTGCACACCTTGACGTTTTGTCTGACGGCGCGAAAAGAAACAAGAAAGAAAGAACCAAAAGTATCGGATACACCGAATCCCTTGGTGGTTTTGTGACAACCTTTCGCGGAAAACAAGGGCGATTTTATTCGAAAGTTCTCGAGCGAAAGCCGAGAGTGTGAATGTGAGGCCTTCAGAGAAGAAGTTTCGAATCCGCCCGTGCAGTCCGTGGGGATTCAAAAGTGCCCGACTCCGTTCGCGGAGAACGAATCTCATCTCATGAAATAAGAGATGGAACCCGAGACATCGGAAGGGCCTAATCTGGAGAGGAATCGTGGGGGGATTTTGAAGTTCAGTGCCCTCTTACGGTGTATAAAAGTAAGGTTTTGTGAACTATGGCACGGCGAGACAGTGAATTGACTTATATAACGGTCCGAAAGCTTTAACTTTCATAGGATTGAAGAAGTATTCGTAGTATCAATTCTTCAGGCCACAGGAAGTCCCGGAAGGAAACAACGAAAGTTTGAAAATAAGTTTTTTAGTCAATATTAAGCATATTTTGTCTAATAAACTTTCGAGATTTCAAATGTCTGAACCGCAATAAACACTCAAACATTGATTTGAAAAATGGCTTTCTATGCGACAATTTACATTTCAAAAACATATTAATATAATGAAAAAATATGAATAAACAATGAATATATTTCTTTACATAGAAAAATTAGCACAGAAATAAAAAGCACCCAATTTACACAATTCAATTGCATATTTTATTTCTGTGTTGATTTTTCTTTGTGAACCAATATATTAATTTTTTTGTAAATAATAAAGATTTTCTTATTCCTGGAGTGTTTATGTTTATTAAATTAAAATTTGAAGTAGAAAGTATTTTTTTTAAATCAACGTTCGAGGGCTTATTGCTGCTCAACTATTCCAAATATCAAAGGAGTTTATTAGACAAAATATGCTTTATTTGACTTTAGAACTTATTTTCAAAAGTTTGTTGTTTCCTCCCTAAACATTCTGTATATTTTGTTCAGCTTGGTGATGGTTTTGAAGATGTCATTACATCCTCTCTAGTCTTATAATCCATTTGTTAATCATTCGTAAAGTAAATGTGACGGGTTTGTTCAACTCAATCTAATTAAACGTCCGTAAATACTGATTATAAGGCTAAATATGCTACTTTCGGATAGTGTATCCGACAGATTTAAGATGAAAAAAATTAGGCAGTTCTAGGTTATGTTATTGAAAGATAATAGGACCACATTGAAATATAAACACGTTATTTTCTTGAATAACTTGGAGACGGTGCACTCTGAACCATTAAACTGGTTTTGTGGACTTTCAATGGAGGAGTAATATTTATTTGGCCTTAGAATGAGTTATTTTCGATCTTCTAATACATTTTAGTGAGTGTCACCCGTCCTGGCACCTGTACGAGTGGTCAGGACCCTGCAGAACCGCAGAGACAGGAGTAAAATTGAATTTTCTACGTGATATTCAGTCCAATTCAATTGCACTAATCCAAGTTGTTTCACGTAAATCCAAGTAAATCAGTTGGTTCATGTACGTTAACAATTACGATGTTTACCCATGCCCTGCCACGGACGTAGATGTGCACACAGTGCAGGGCCCTGCCATTCGAGGTTGGATTCCAATTGAAAGCTAATTTCTCGTTCACAACAATGATTTTCCGAGAGTGGATTGTTCACATGGGTCGAACTCGTACTTTTTAATAAAGCAGTTTAAAAGATACTGGTAAAATATTTCTAGATTTTGTTAGTTGTTTTAACAATACATTTTGAAGAAAGGAGATTGAAAATGCGAAAACGAATGTAGGCAAATTTTTGCTTGATCTCCTAGGAACCAAGTTCACGATGGGTCAAATAACTGAAATATTGGGTGGATAAGAATGAGACGGTTTTGGGAAAGACGATTGTATACGTGAAACTATTTAAGGTATCACGACTCGTACAAGAAAGAACCGTAAGTGACACAATCCAAAACAATGTTCAAAAATTTATTTTTTAGTGCCACAATTATGAAATAATCAAGTTTCGTGAGACACTCTTCGAAGGCTACGACTTGATAGATAGCTGTAAAAACTTATTAGTTATACTAAAGAAAGATCTACATTGTAAACAACTTGTATATTTGGTGTCAACGCTCACTGTATGCTTGTAACTCCTTGTTTTTTAAACCTGATGAAAAAAAGGTGTCCCTGAATGTTTTGCAAGACCTGATTATTAAATTGGTACAAATCTGCATGATCCTGTTTCATTTGTGAACACACAGTATAAAATTAGTCTGTCCTTAATACATTACCCAAACTAGTGGTGCTAAACCAACACGTACTTTCTCGTCCGTATTTTGACGCGAAATTACGCGAAAAGTATTAAAATTTTCAAAACATTATATATAACCTTATGTTCCATCTTTAAGGAACAGATTTCATTGAGGGAAAATCTCTATCTCTATATTTGTTGAAGAAAGAGGCCGAAAATATTGAACTTTTGCAATTTTCTAGAAAACATGGTTTTTAACGAACATGCACGAATCTTTTAACAGCCTTTGACACTACTCAACGACAAAACGTAATCAAAAGCGATGGAGCATTTGTTTTGAAAATTTGGAAAATGTCTCAGGGGATGTATATAAAAAAACCTTAAAATTAAAATATCTGTTTCAAATTCAAGAAGCCGCGGCATCCGCCACATACATTGAAGAATATCAATGTTGGAGAAATTCGGCTGAACGGTTTCATCATCGGGTGAGGATCTCTACGTACTTAGCATGCGCGAAACAGTTCTGAATTGAAACACCTAATAAATTCTACATACACTCCTAATAAATGAGGTTGTTGGATAGGCAATATCCATTTAGGAGGATGGTCCAGGATTTATTAAAGACAGTCTGTTCTTTATAAGAGAAATTTTCCGGGCTGCTAGGCAGTGGTCTAGTTGGCCCTTCAATGCCAACCAGATAACGGCCTACCAGCCCGGAAAATTTCTCTTAAATTGCCTCCGACCGTGAACGCCTACGATGCTATGAGTGTGCTCTTTATTCGAAATCCCTCATTTTCTCCATTGAGCAGGCATTCTTGTTCCAAAGGCGCACATATTTAGATGGTACGAAACTAGCATCGTTTCATAAGGGAACTGCTTTTTTCGTTAATTTTTTAGTTTCTATTTTTAATATTAATTCTTCTCTTAGACATGCGCCTCTAAAGCTGAATACATTATATTCCGCAATTTATAGTTCACATGTACTAGAGATAAGCATTTGTATGTATTTGGTCAATAACTCTAATAATCACGAATCGACGCCTGTCTCCGCCAGCTGCCGTGTGGTCCATGGTCCGTGGTCCGTGGACCGAGTGGTAACTGCCGACCTGAAGGCGAAGCGTTTACTTCATACATCGAGTTTTGATTCTCGACTTGAGTTCCACGTTTGCAAGCGATAATGCATGTAATGCGACATTTGGTTGTGAAATTCGTCATCTACAACCGAAATGGTAGTAATGTGATACACATTCCCATATTGTGGTAGAAGCTTGAAATGTGGAAACTTTGTGATTGTTATAATTTGCATGCAATTCAAATGGGTTCAGCTAAATTGGAGTCTGCGAAATTAGACCATCTCGGAGAAATACTGAGAACTAGATCGAAACGTCACGAACGTCAAACTGTTTGTTAAACATTAACCAACGGAATAGAGAATTAATTAGTTCATAACTACATGTGCCCCCGGGTGATGACAAATTGCTTGTGTAAAGTAGGCATTCCCGGTGAGATAACTATCCCTAACGCTTTATGAGATACGATTGTAAATATAGTAGGGTCTCAAAATACTGTCCTGTAACAATTAAATTCGACACTAGCCGACGTCATTGCTACTGCAGTAAAGTGCAACATGAAATGTCCATGTTCCGTCTTTTCATGAACGTGACGCACCGTCTCCCGGAGAGCCAAGTAAGTACTGACTCCGGCCACGGAACCTGCCCTCTCAGACCTTAAATGGTTCATTACGATTCTTAAGTTTAACTTGTGATTCTGCATTGAAGTTCAGGAATTGTAACTAACAGTACTACAAATAATAAGCCTTGCTTTACTCCTAAATATTGAACTCTGAACATCGAGAATATTTCACACAACATATCTTTTAATGCATATGTTCCGTCGCGAACGTTGCACTTCAATGAGTCATATTGTGTTACATTACTCCTTCCACTCGTACACACCCCTCCTCTTCATATGAAAATCTTAACTTTTACAAGAAATCTGCGAAATTCAGTCATTACCCGTGCATTTTTGTCCTTTGTCACGGACTGATTCTATCAACTGAACATTAATTACCCTAAAACTTGGTAATGGATGAACTTAGTTGTCCCAACCTCGATGGAGGGGTCTGATGGACCTATTATTCTCTGACACAACAGTGATGCTCATTCAAAACCTTCCCTTCCCTTGCACTAAATATATTGCACCGAGATCAAAAGAAGAGAAAAATTTAACTGCGCCGAAAAAATTACGACCTTTTTGGTATTCTTCAGATTTCAGAATTTTGAAAATATATGTAAAAGAACGTGCACAATGTTAATACAGAAGGTAGCTTTTTCAGATTTAGCATTCTAGCAGAAGTATCGTTCCTAACAACTGATTCACCTGCTGAAAATTATATTGAAATTATTAGGTTACCGTAAGTTGTGAAAAACATCGTTCAATGATAGATCATAATGTAGTTGGTTGCATTTCTATTTCTTTCTGTTTTCTTTGTGTCATATTATACGAAAACGTCATCTTCATATATATATATATATATATATTATATATATATATATATTATAATATATATATATATTCAAATGTCACTTTTAGTCATTTTCTTAATTTTATGAAATTGTAATGTTACATAACTGTAACACGTATATCATCAAGAGACTCGACCTCGCGAGAGAAGAGTTTGCGGCTGGTTTACGTAGACACTAAGGCCGTGGGTTCAAATTCCGCATGGCATAAATGTTTAAGTCGTGTTTGGAGGTTTTTCGAGTCCTTCCTTTATTACACCTACATTCCGATTAACACCCGGTGACCCTTCAAGGTTCCCACCTATAAAGAGAGGGGAAAATTGTCATCCAATTCCGAGTTTTAATACCAAACCTAAGTCATAACCAAGCTCCCAATTGAATGATAGCTCTTCTAGCTCGTGACCTTGAAGGGGCACTATGTTTTAATCTGAGTATAAGCCATAATTCTTCCACAATCTCTTGGCTGACACGCAACTGTGTGCGAGATGTGTGAGTAATTGAGGAAGTAGATTCCTACTTAACAACGATACAAGCACTAAGATATGGAAAAGGGATACCCTGGGCAAATGTGGAAAGGAACAGTCCCGAGATGTCCCGAGATGTGCCCGAGAAAAGTTCGGGAGGCGCAAATGTGCCATGCACTAGGCATGTCTCCAGAGGAGCGCCAGGTGCCGCGAAATGCGCTGGTAGGTCTTCTGGGAACCGATAGATGACTGCTGGGAAGAGAGTGGCGCAAAACTGGAAAGCTATCCCCAGAATCACGACAACACAAACTCAACTAGGGTACTGCTCTGGTATTCGCCTGTGTTTCATCGCAGGGACGACGGAAAACTAACGATCAGAGCAGCCGGCCGTTAGAATTCTCCTCCAGATAGCGGCTGAACTCGACCTAGCTATTGTCTGTTTACGCTACGAAAAAACCTTATGTAAACACATGCACGTGTGTGTTGATGTTTCTCATTTGTTTGCAGAATGCGCTGTGCTGTTGTCGGAATTCTGTCGCTAAAGTAAATAGTTATCTAAAGGAGAACCGTAATTTAAATTAACTTTGCGTCAAAACTATTGCAATGGTTTCGAAAAAAGGGGCCATTGTGACCTACATACGAGTAGTTGGGCGATACGGATATGAGCCTCTGAATGTTCAGCCCACGAACGTGCTGACCGATACGGGTCAGGGCATGGGACTACGGCGCCGCGCCACTGATCGACCCTCAGTTCGTTTTAGAATGTCTGAGAGTGTGGCTGGCCCTTTGGTAATTAAATACAATATAGGTGTTGTGGTATATCTTTGGCATTTTTCATAAAATAATTAAAGACGTCATTGCCAACAATATTATTTAATGCAATAGCAGCTTTCGATGGCTTAGCCATCATCATCATCATCATCATCCAGCAGACAACTGATGATGATGGCTAAGCCATCGAAAGCTGCTATTGCATTAAATAATATTGTTGGCAATGACAACGTCTTTAATTATTTTATAATTAAATACAAGAATATAAAATTTCTTCGAAATGGCGAAATGCGCTTCCTCCTCGTCGTTTTCAATTGGTTATTGAATAATAATTCGTCGTTACCGATGAAGCAAATAGATGAACTTGCTGAAGTGAATGTCCTATTTAGGATAAAATGTTCACTGGAATATCCGTTTCCCGCGTACTGAAAATCAGGTAAGATCTCACCGTCAAGGAGCGAGGAGAAAAGAACCACCAACGCTTGCGAATTGTTGCCGCTTCTTTGATCTGAATTTTACGCGAACCAATTTGTACGAACTAATGACATCCGATTTTGGGTTTCAAAGACGAGGGAGAAGGAATAGTAGTCAGAATAGATATGACAACCTTTTCCTTCCTGAAGCAGACATTTCGTTAGTAAAGTTGTTGAATGAGTATGACATTTGCGTGACAGCTCTTATTTAGTTTGAATTGGCTGGGTATGCTGCTCGTATAATCGAAAGTAGTGAGCTAGGAGTTGTTTAATCAGAAGCGTTGTGTGGCGCAAAGATTTCTACAGTTTGCTTACATAAGCTTTTTTTCTTAGCGTGAATGGATAATAGTGTCGAAAATCCTGCCACCGTCGGGACTAGACCCTCCCGGTCAAAGGAACTGCGCAATAACATCAATTTTGCCCTCAACCATCTAAGTACGCTGGTATTCCTCTAGAAATTCCGTGCCATTCTGTAGCACAACTAGTTTAAATTGTCACGAGTTTACTCACAGATAAGAGAAAACTTCTCGTATTTTGACAAACGCCCCCACGAAGTGTAGTTTGAATAAACTACGAAACAAAAAAATTAATTTTCTGTACCAACGGCCAATAAAACGTATTTTTCCTGTCAAATTATCGACACATTTTCCTGCAGCATTACATAACTATCGCCCAACGGATAATACTTCGTGAAATTAAAAATTATACATGCTATAATATGACATTTCCTCAACCGCGTGTTCAAACTTCTGCCAGCGCCGTTTTAATGTTACGATTTCCCCAGCCCAAAATGCCCCGTCCCCGTTTGACGCATTTCCCCAAAAGCAGGCGACGGTCATCGACCTTCGCTTATATTCGTGAACTGGGAGTAAACGAAAGATTGGATGCTTCTTGAAACTCCTCTAAAATAAGATTTTCCTTCTTTGCCTACCGCGTGTCCCAGTAGTGGAAGATGGAAAGAAGTCGTGCAGAGCGAGGAAAGCTCATCAAACGACGAATTTTAAAAGATACCTTTGATCGGCATCAGTAAAAATACCGATACCCAACCACACAACATTTTCTGCAAATAATACCACGCACATTGCTTAAGAACAACTAAAACGATGTCGAATTACGCTGGAGTAAATTGTTAACGAAATCTCCACGAATGCTGCAATAACCTGAACAGAATGAGAAAAGATTCTCTTCCAAACAGAATGAGAAAAGAAAGATTCTCTTCCAAGCAGAAGGAGAAAAAATTCACTTCCCAGCAGAAGGAGAAAGAATTCTCTTCGAAACAGATGTTACTGTTTCTTCGGTTGTAGGCAGGTCAGAAGTTTATAAAACATAAAATACTGGACCCAGCAGACTGTAATATTTTAATATGTCATGATAAGGGTATTAAAAGCGTTTCTTTCTCATTTACAATAACCCTACATGTCAAATTTTGTCAATAACCTGTATTATGTCCAGAAACGCAGCCGAGCAATATTTATTTTCTTCCGGACATTTACTAATGATGTTGGATCCTGTGAACTTTTTCAGCTGTGGAGTGCTTCTTTCGGAATTCAAACTGATGTTCATGTTTTCTCTGCTGTTGTATGTTTGAATTTGTTGATTTTCTTGAGCTGGAAAAGCTTCATGTGTTTGGAGTTACCACATATTAGTCGCATTCAAACGCGCGAACCCGCGGGCTGACGTCACCACTGCAAGCCTGCCCTGTCGCACTCATTAGACGACTACATATTTGTTTTCCTTTCATTTTGCACTACATTTCAACATGCAAATTTTGTTCACAGCTAATAACTTCGTAATACATTATTCAATGCGTTTTTAGGACTATATTGATGCAAAATGGCATAAAATGTTTAAAATAGCAACGTTCAACGTGCAGGGAGTTAAACATGGTTTGCTGAATCTAAAATAACTAGCAAATTTGAAAAACAAAAAATTTAATTAAAAGTTCGTTTTAGGTACGACGTACTTGAAAAGAACAACTTTATTCGTATGACATGTATTTAACGTAGGTTGAAAGATTGTATCAAAGTCATTTTGTGTAGTTTTCTTGAAGTTACAAAAACTTTTACATATATTTTTCAATTTTTGTCAATTTGTATCAATTACATACGAACGTTCACACAAGGGAGTTTATTTTAGTGTTCTTGTCTGAAAATTTCAAATTTTACATAATTTTATGCAGTTATAAAATTGAAATTGATATAGCATTAGGGCGTATTATAATTACGAAGACTTGAGGTAACAATGGCATTCTTTTAAGCAGTATTTATTATTCCAAATAAGTTTTAATGATCATGGTGAATCGTGTCTTCCGTTTGAAATTAGCTTCACTATATAATTCTGATTTCTATTTGTATTCTGATTCTAATGTCTCGACAAAATAATACGCAATGCAGTATTAAATTAGTTTTTTAGACTTAATTCAATGATTCGTACTTATTAATGGGTTTTTGAAAGTACACATTTGTATATCTGTCGTATTAACAGCAAACATTCCCTATGATTTCAGTCGTAATTTTATTGCTGATCTCAAATCTCCCAGTACAGATCCCATCCTTGATAAACCGCAAAACAGTTTACAGCTGTACCTTTGGATGATCGAATCATAACAAATGCTCAAATACTATTAAAAAAGTAATCTCGTAATTGGTGGAGATTAAAATTTGCGTGTTTCGAATTCCCTGGCTTTGGGAAATTAATCCCCTGTCCATCAACCGATTTGGGTTTAATACACGGATTTTTTAAATTTTGTCTTCATTGCTTCAACGAATGTGGAATTCAATTAATGCGAAAATCGTTGAAAAAATAATTTATTCCTGACACTAGCCGGATATTACTCGAGACAAACAATAAGATACAGATTTTTTAGCCTCTTGAAATATTTCGACATTTTTCAACATTGTCTGCATAGTTTAAATAAGTTTTATCATTGAGGATGTAAAATATTTAACAAAGGATTGCCTTCAAATGAAGTTTATCCAATCCTCCAATTTTAAATTAAATTATTTTGTTTTAAGTTGTTTTATGTTGGCTTTACGGATGTCATTGAAGTTCTTTGAATTTCCTCTAAACAGATATAATCGAATATTTTTATAAAAACGTTTATTATGGGTAGGTCTTGACACATTAAAGAATTAACTGTATAGAGAACGTTTTCCTATTTATTTTAATAGGAAATGCGTTTGCGACAACATTCAATTTTGAGAGGAAGAGGAGGGAGGGACTACGGTAAGAAGTTTATTTGATAAGAAGTGTATTTCTAAAGTGAATGTTTGAAATCACAAAATATTGTTATGGATATTACTTTTAGGTTTACTAATAATAGAATTTTCTACATTTCTATTCACAGGGCCTATTGACAATGTACTTTCACATTCTTCTTTCTGTAGAAAATACGTTCCACTTCTTGTCTGACAGGACACATTCCCTAACATCAGAAAATATTAACAAAACCTTTGGGGCATTCTGTGCTATTAAAATAAAAGGGGCCGACGTAGATGATATGTTACTGATTTGCATTTTCCTAGATCCTCTGAGTAGCAAAAAGATGTAATTATCGATGCAAAGTTCAACTTTGTTAACCGAACTCAGCATACCTTACGAATTCTGAGCGTATTTCACTTTTTTATACACATTTTATTTCATAATTAGCCCAGGAATAAAAGTTTGCACAAACTTCCTCACTCCAGCTACAACAAATATTATTCATTTTTTCTGAAAAATAATTTTAACAATTTGGACCTGTTGTTAGTGCTTTGTGCCACTGCGTCCCGTGCGAGGGGGAGGGGAGGCAGCTTCTGGCCAGCCCTCCCAGAGGCCGGCTGCGTGGGCAGAACAAAAGCGCAGCGGCGCGCGGCGGATGCCAGCCAATCGGAAGGCGCCTCGCGGATCGTCATAAAGAGACCTCAAAGGAGGGCCTGCGCTCCGAAATTCGCCGCTGGCGCGAGGGGCAAGGGCAGGGGGCGGTGGAGGGCGGTGCCTGCGCGCTAAACGCGATAAAAGCAATTTCGGTTTGGCAGCAGCTGCCAAAGGCTACACTAAAATTATTATCGTGTTTAATATTCTCACTGGTGCCGGCGTTGGCGCAAGTAGTTGACTCATGCCATGTCTGACACGAGGATTGTCAGATCTCCGCTGGAAATACTACAAGGAGGCTGCAGAAACAACGCATAAGAAGAAGAGATGAATCGAGGAGGAAAAGGATAAGAAAAAAAAGGAGGAAGAAAAAGAGAAAGAAGAGAGAGACTAGGAAGAAAAAGACGAGGAAGAAAGAGTAAAGACAAAAAGGAGGGATGAGGAAGAGGAAACAGAAAAATAGGAAGAAGAAATACTTTCAAAAATAATTTAGAATTTAAATATCGGCAAAGGGGTTGACGAGGTTTCAGCCCCTCCTCCATACGTTAATGACACATATTCAAAAATAACGCTTTTAGTAAGTTTCTATACTAAAGAGGCGAATTCAACATATCGAGTGTGTACGTTATAAATATTAAACTACTTGTCAACAAATAAAAATTAATTTCATATCCAGCATACATGAAAAATCCTTAAAAGGTATGTCAAGTTGGGTGGATACTGCACATGTATACAATACCCATAACCTTGAATTTTACAAACAAGTCATCAAATAACTTGAAATGAATTGAAAATTAAAGAGAATAATCACCAAGGCAAATATCTTTGCTCTTTGGACAATCAGATTGGCGATTATCCACTAATAATCCGTCCTTATTGCAGTTAAGTAACTCTTGCTGTTGATTACAAAAGTATGCAAACTTTTGCAAACATATCTTCATCTACACGTTTTAGTTTTCTTCCCTAGTATTTGTTGAACCTACGTAACTTTCCTGCAATGTGTTATAGGATCAAAATGTTGGCTAAAAGTTGACGAAATAATTTTCTCAGCGCACAATACTCAATATGATGAGACAAATACCTCATTGCAGCAGAGTCCTCTTCTTGTAATAGGACGCTAGCGCCTACGGCCCTGGTAGAACTCGCACGGGCGCCGACCTTCGGATGTCGTGGCTCCTTGGTGCCGTCAGTGGCTGGAAACCTTGGCGGTCGCTGGTGACCTATTTCGACGCTCATTCGCACTCACGCTCGTTCGCATTTACGCACCAGCACTCGTTACGTGACATAATTATTCAGTCTTATTCATGTTATTGCATCTGGACACAAGTAATTAGCGGCTACAATGTAGCGTTGTAACATTTCCCGTCTTCAAAAGTTTAGGTTCAAATTTTTAGTTTGTGATACACGCGGTGTATAACAGTTTGGGATCCACTAGCCAACAGTTCGTTAACAGTGTTCAATAAATTCTTATGGTACAGTTCAGTCCGTGATTCACTTCCACACTACACTAGCTGCTGTGATGTTTCGTCATCAGAGTGGTTTCACTCACCACGAAAATCCTGCGAGCTTGCAGGGTTCGCGCCGGGGCTGCTAGACGGAAAACTCGCGTGCGTTAGAACTGTCTCGTCACTCGCCGGGCCATTTACGTGATATCCCGGTCGCTGCCTGCTGGATGCCTAACTGAGCTGCTCGCTTATGCATTTTGTAAATTCTTTGCTTCCTCGCGCCGCGCTCCATGAAACCCTCATCGCAGCATTGTGGTTGCTTCGGTGGGTGTTTTGGAGCGCGCACATGATTCGTAGTTTATATTATTATCCTTTCTATATTATAATACTCTAAAAGTATATGACAGGTTTTGAGGACTATACCAAGAGTCCCACCAATTATGGAACACCCCTTCAACTCCTAAAAGGTTCACGATACCGAAATGCAGCTTTTGCTCAACAATGCGTAATTATGGAGCAGGTTGCGTGCTGTAGAGATATTGTTTGAAATCTCACAAGCCGGTCGGTATTGTCATCGCACAAACATTCGTCACTTTTGAAAATGTTTTCTAAATTCAATTAATTTAGTAAAATTTGGTAATTAGGCTTCAGGTTTTGTTTTTGGAGTTTAATAAAAATTTCAATACCATTGTTCAAACATTATTAAATACGGATGAAGTAATATTAATGTTGCTCGATATGTTCCTGATTTTTTTGAAGTTATAATATCTTTTTCATTTTTGTTACATTATATCCGTGTGCTAAGTTCTGTGTAATTTTTATTGGTGTGGTAAGTGCCAAAAATGACTTGTTTATATTCTTTGCACTATCATTTTCCTTTCTTTTTCCTCTTAAAATTGTGTTGTTGTTTTTTGTACTTATGATCTCTTCGTTCTCTTCTTCTGTGCTTTTCTGTAATGCCTTCTGTTGTGGAATTTCCGTTTTGTAGGCAAATTAATAAATACTTTCAAAACGAATCCCTGTTCATCTTTTTTACCAAGGCTTCTTCTTTTCCATGGGTATCCATGCAGACACTGACGCATCGCGAGCACACAAATGTCAGGACAAGGCTCAAAAGAAGCTGTAATACTATTGGAACAAGAAGAATTTAATTCTCCCAGTGAAGGCAATATCAGGGGTTATTACTAATATGGGAATTCCACTTCCACAATATAACAACGTCAATTCCATTTGCCTGTCAGCAGTAAATGCGTCCTATGTAGTCGTTGCGTTCTGGTTTGTCGTGATCTTGAGGAATATAGATAGATAGATTTATTATTTCTGCAAGTAGGTATAGAACCTGGTGGCAGAACACTACATTTTACATATTACAACTAAGAATAGTAATACACTGTAATTTTAAAGCATTTTAAGGCTATAATAACAATATAACAATAAAAACTAACAGCATTACCTATACACTTTATGACTGCCATGCACGGAATTTTTAACTAATAAATACACTGCACTTCACTTCACAATATGTTGATACAATTAGTTACATTTGCGAATAAGCCAGTATATCACATGTAATACGTTACATTAACTTTAAGTGTTAATTGATACGCGGTTTACTTTAGATATTTATAGCTTAGTATTCTTATTTACTTCAAATATTATTAAAAAACGTAAATGTATTTAAAATAATTCACTGACAGAATAATACGTGGATAAGCTATTGATCCTGAGTTACGTTTTCTAAGTTAATTGGAAGTACGCGTATTATTTTGTACATATGTGAATTTGTGTATTTTAAATTTGTGTATATTATTTTTTATATTCCTTTGTACTGCATACTTTCTGTATGCCGCAATTTTAGCTATTAATACTGAGAGAGATGGCTCAGGGCACAGATGTCACTGCAGTCCCTCTGACCGGGAGGTCCTAGGTTCGATTCCCAACGAGGGGAGGAGTTTCGACGCTAATTGTCAGCTCGGTCGAATTCAGTTGCTGTCTGGAGTCGAATTCTAGCGGCCAGCTGCTCTGATTGGTAGTTTTCCGTGGTTTTTCAGATCAATACCAGGCGAATGCTGGAACAGTTCCCTATCAAACAGACCACAGACTGTGCGCGATTTCATCTTCATCTTCTTTGTCCTATCCCTTATACACACACTTACACAAAATGCATTACACTACACAACATGCCGGGAGATCCGTCAGGAGCTAGGAGCTGGTCCTGGTTGGGGCGGTGACCTGTGTGACGTCATGGATACTCAAAGCGACCACAGACACAGAGCTTCCATATAACAAATATATTTATTAACAAGAAAACAAAACAAATATATACACTTAATAATCTACTTACACCCTAGCTCTGATAGACCTACTATCCCCTGATCACGGGAGCGATCCTAACCCGATTGAAGATGGTTTTGATTGTGGCATTCGTCACTCCTACTTTTGAAGCGCGCAGAAAGCCTAGCTTCCGTGACCGGATGTCACGCTGGGACACAAAGTCCGTTCTGGCGCACCAACGGCTGGTTTGCCTCGATCGCAGGAGCGATCTTATCCGATTGAGAATCGGCGTGAATCGTGGCACTCAACCACTCTTCACCTCGGAGCACGCACACAGCATCGCTCCCCCGTGACCGCAGTCACCCAAGGACATAAAGTCCGCAGGCTTCGTCAAATCGTGACTCGAGCCTCGCGAGCCTGGCTCGCATATGCACCGTCGTGGCGCCAAGTTTTGTGCACACGCACGAGGTTCTCCCACTGTCTCCAGAACCCACCCACTGGCTCTGTACACGCTGTTATATAGGCGAGGCCCACGTGACCTACTACGTCATGCCACCCCCTCGCTTGTTATAACAGTGAAAAGTTTCTATAAGCCGGAAGACGACAAACCTTGTGTCTCCCGTTTCCGCGTTCTTCCCTTTACGGAAAAACCCTTCTTCCTGTGGCGAGGCTAATCCTCTTCCAAGCGTCCGCAAATAGATGCCATGAGGCACGCTGGCTAATACGTTACACCTGCTGGTGGGGGTTGGGGAAAGCCCCGCTAGCCGACAGTAGGTCGACGCCAAATCTCGCCATACAGCTGGGGAATGCTCACCGCCACCTCTCGAGTAAAAAGGATGCATTTCACTTACAGAACAAATGACCCTGGTAGATGACGTGCCTGGAATCACTAAACAACCAATCAATCAATTTAGCCATTAAGATTTTCGGCATAACCATTAATTACTTTTCTCATCATTATCCATGGTCCTTCCATATAATACTTAAAACGTGTCTTTAAATTTGCCAGTTCTTCATCCAGTGAATTTTCACAAAGCTTGTTGTCCTTGTCAAACAGAAACCTCACAGTTCTGATGGTTCCTCCGTTGAGTTAATAAGCATTTATTCCATGCAATGTCACAAACAAATGAAGTTACAGTAGAGTCAACTAGAGCTCACGCAGAGAAATTATTCGAGAGAAATTCTGGAGCATCCTAACAGCACATACTATGAGCGGCCGCCATGATGTTGAGACCCATTTTGCCCTTGTAATTACGATTTTATTAAGGACCTAATATCGCGAATAGAACGGCTCACTATTTAGTTAAACATTATTTATTCATGTTCACGGATACTGTCCGTTGAAAGTAACAAATATTTTTTAGAAAGGAATTATAATTGTTTACCTGCAATACTTTTACAAAATCACGGTCTTTCCTTCTTAGAGACTATTTTAAATTCATATAAGTATTCACGCAACGTATTTTTCGAGATAATTATACAGTAACACTAGACTAATTACCTATAGTTATATTCTGGAATTAGGCTGGTCTTAATGAAGTTAGAATTTCTCCGCAGCCAATCTAATTACATACGATCGTATCCACTTTTAGATATAATACTCCGATCACTCAAAACGTCAAGCTAGAATTATCCCGTGTTTTTTGCTTTTGGGGAAAACGCAAAAATATCAATTGCAAGAAGGTCACATCCCGCAGTGATCGGGTTTTCGCCCGCACTTTGCTTCTTTTTGGCAAACGCAATGTGGCAATCAGTTCCCGATGCGAACAAATATTTCTACAACAGCTGTTCGCTCTGTTGGCCGTTTTTCAACGTATGATTTATTTTCTCGCGTGTTTTGCAACGTATTGGAATATGTGTCGGCAACGAAACTCCACAGAGTTTATCACGAACACAAAAGGACGATGAAAAAAGCAATATTGTAAATACTGTTTTCCTTCTGTTTTTCGGCATGATGCCAAAAGAGAAAAAATTCAGTGACCGATCGCGGTGTACTTATGATTTGGGTGTATTGCAGGAGGAAGAAAGTGTAATCAGTCACCAATGTTTTTGGTTCACTAAGAACAAATTCAAAAATTTCAGTAATTTTGGAGTGAGGCTACGAGGTTTTGGCCCGACAACAGATTGTGGTGAATAAAACATCGATATATATCCTACACGAAGGCATACATTCAGTAACGTCAATCATACCAGCAGCCGTCAGACAACAAAGCAAGTGGAAGGGACTTTTTTTTTGCTCACGTTTTGAATATCCTACCTCTTCCCATCTCATCTCCTTCGTCTCCACCATTCCTCCCCACATCTACCCTGTCCCTTTCTTCCCCTTCATCTCTACATATCATTCTTTTTCTCTCTTCTTCTTCCTCTCCCAGTCATCCAACTCCTTTCTTATTCTTCTTACTCACCACATCTATAAATTCGTCTGTCTATCTTCTCCTATCTTCCCTCTCGTACTTTACCTCTTCTTTGGCTCTTACTACTCTGGTTACCCTTCTCATTCCTTAGTCCATTATTTTTTCTCTCACCCTCTCTATCTCCCATATTTTTCTGTTACCTCATTTCTTTCTCACCTTTTCTCTAACCGCTCCTTTATTCCCTTTTTCTCCCTCCACATCATTTCTAGTCCCATTACCATCTCCCTTTCAGTCTCATTAGAAAGCATTCGTTTATTTTCTCGGAAGTGTATTCCTACACCACCTGCGCACATTGCCGGTAGTGCATGTTCCATTTCTGAGTGCCGTGGGATGCGACAAACGCACATCGTTCTATTGCAGGAATCCTGAGTGCCAGCAAGATCGCTTGGGAATAAATGCAACGGCTTGGGAACGGCAAGATGACTTGGGAACGAAACGCAAAGTAGTGAAAGAGGGTGGTACGGAATGGAAAGGGGAGATGGGAACGGAGACAAACGGGCGGGTCAGTCCGAAGTAGAGGGAGAAGTGCAGGGTAGCGAAGCAGTGCGGAACCAGGTGGGGCTGGGACAAAACGTCGAGGAACGCGGAGGGCTGGGCGGAGCAGGCCGGAAGGAATCAGATGCAACCCTGAAGCACGCCAGAAAGGGAATAGAAGGGAACGCGAGGCGCTGAACGCGAAGTGGGAGGGGCTCAGAGGGCAGTCACAGCGGGCGTTTCGGATGTTTTCATTGATTGATTAGTGATTCCGGGCGGGCCAACTGTTTATGTTATTAGCCCCTCAAGTGCAGTGCATGTTTTATCGTGGGAGGTGGATGTGATATTCCGCCGCTGGATGGTGAGATCTGATGCCAACCTACAAGTCAGTTAATAAGGTTATCCCCAACCAGCTATCTCCATATGGCGGGGCTCCGCCTCAACCCGTAACAAGCTCTATCCTAAAAAAAGGTAGCGAACAGCTTGGTCGGTTTGTTAAGGTACTGCCACGTTAAACTACCGATCAGAACGCTAGAATTCTCTTCCAGGCAGCGGCTAAACTCGATCAAGCTAGTGTGATAAATTCTTGGTCCTCCCGGTCAGAAGCACTGCAATGACATTTTTGATGCCCTAAGCCACCTAATCCGAGAGGGTGCGAAAATCGGGGCGGAGCAAAGCGCGACGGGACGGTCCAGTGCAGAACGGAACGGATCGAAACAGAACGGAAGAGACCGCAACGGGGCGGACCGGAACAAAACAAGATGAGCCAGAGCGGAAAGGGATGAAACGGTTGAGAACAAACCCAAATGAGAGAGGAGGAAAAACGGGACAATGATCCAAGATAGAAAGCTACAAAATGGGACAAACGGGGTAAAAGGGAAAAGAACGGAACACAAGGGGCCGGGCCGGGCCGCGGGGCGGTAGGCGTGACGGTGCGAATGAGGTGGGCGGAGCAGGCGGGGCCCGGGTTGGCTGTTGGGGGGCGTGTCCGTCCTTCGCGGGCCAAGCCGCGCCTTTGTGGCGCGGGGGCCGCGCCGATGCGCCATTGAGGCGGGCGGTTATCAGGACACGCCCCTCTTCCACCCTCGCACGGAAGCCGCGCCTCCGCCCACGCCGGAAGCCGCCAGAGGGAGCTGCGGCGCGGGAAATGATCGCCTCGCGGGTTTTCACGTTCCGGTGGAAGAAGGGTTGTGATAGGATTGTCGCTAAAACGTGTGACATTCACTTCATTGTGTTGCGCAGACTGTTGGAACTGAATGGACAGTACGATTGTACCACCATGCGTCGAAAGAGATTTGTATAAAGAAAAAGGAAGGTTCAATAATACGTTGTATTACTGATATTAACACAGTGAGTAATTAAAATGGTAACGGAAATAATCGCCCACAAAAAAATTATTAATTTTATTATTTATTACTCAGAGTTAACTTTCGGGAAACACTTTTCCCATCCTCAGTGGGTCTTGCCCAGGCAACGTGGGTCACTCATAAATGTTCATAACATGATCGGAAAATATGAAAACTGCAAAACATTCTGGATACAGGTAGGTGGAAGCCATCTTTTGGAATGGAAGAAGAGGCCCTATTTCCTTTTCCGTAGTGGATTACCACAAGATATCTGCTACCACCACGGAATTTAGTTACTAAGTACCGTTTATGTTGTCAGAAATAATGTAAGATATGTTTTTGTTTATTATACTTACACTTTTACGAACTAGTTTTCTGTATGTTACATATTAGTTTTTCCCTCGTGGTAGATGGTGACCCACACTTATTTAAGTTTTAAGTATGTTTCTGAGGAAGACCCCATACAGGTTTGAAACGTTGTACCACGGGATGTTTTTATTTTAAGAATAAGAAAATTGTCCTATTTACTCATATTCCATCTCAGTGAATGTCTTAAGGTGATTGGGACGTGGCGTTGCAGGCGCTGCAGGGCCTGTCGGAGGGCCTGGAGGACTCGGCGCTGGTGCTGCTGCAGACCTTCCTGGGGCTGGCGGCGGCGCTGGGCTGCGTGGGCTTCGGCCTGGTGGTGGCGCAGCCGTCGCTGCAGTGCCTCGTCTCGCGCCAGTACCTCTGCCAGGCCGCGCTGCTCGGCATCGGTGAGTCCATGTGCAAACAATTGATATTGGTATGAACCAAATCGGTGAACTCCGACACTGTGTGGCCGATATCCATGAAAGTTGGCACATTTAAGTGTTCTTTCATGAAGAAGGTTTCATACTGTTCATTTTGTTGAAACTCCACTAGATGGCGCTGCAACACAAAATGGCACTTTAGTTAAATGCAGAGGCGCACTTCCCATAGAAGCGTTGGAAGCTCTTCTTTTACATTTACGAAAGCTCTCCTAAATACCAAAGTATGAATGGATGTGAATGACAAGATTCATTCTGAAGTTTTTCAGCCTCGCTTTGTTCCTGTATACAGTGAATAAACAGCGACCAGATGTGTGAATTAGGTCGCTACTCATGTGGTACTGCTTCCACATACTGAAATATCAGAACACGCCACTGGTTAAATGCAATTCCATTCCATTTGGGCTTCATTGTTGCTGGGCGTTGCCATTTGACGCAGGGCGAAGCCGAGGAGGACAGGGCGGGCGGCGCGAGAGAGGCAGAGAGAGACAGGCAGACAGATACAGGAAGACAGAGAGAGGGAGGGAGAGAAAGGGAGAGGAGACCAGGACAACGACTGCCGAATTCTGATAGTATATATTATGGCTCTAAAGACAACGATTTTGATGACCCTCCTAATCGGATTCCAGTTTTAAACAAGCGAAGCCCAAAAAAGGAAAAATAGGAGTGGAGATCACTATATATTGAGTAGATAGCAGCTTTCCTTTATTAATAAAAGGCTACGAAATTTGCGTCGTTGGAAATGCGCAGATAGAATGGGAACGGCAAGATGGCGCCATGCGCAACTTGGCAAGTTCGCGGGGAGAGCAGTTGGTCTTGCTTAGAGAACATAGAGTTATGTGATTGTTAAAATGATTGTTTGTGACTACCAATTGCATGTATTTAATGTACTCTCTTATGTATCATACTTGTGATATCTAAGGAAAGATCAAAGGTGATTATTATCTGGAAAATGTATTTCATACATCTTTAGTCATTAATTTCATAAACAAAATCAGTCATCACATTAATTTAAGGTTAATAATAGGCTTTTCTGTTATAGGTTAATACAATCTCCCTGTAAAAATCTAGGTAAATGTAAAACATACCGTTCCATTCGTGACAAAAATGTTAATTCATTATTGAAATACACATATTACTATTTGCTACAACCAGATGTAAATTATTGGTGCTATTCGCGGACCTACAATCTCTTAAGATATATCCACTTTAATCAAAATCCCATTCGTAAAAAAAATGTTCTTCCATTTTACACCAGATAGGCCGAAGTATGAAATACTATCTACTTCGAAAAAAACGACAGTCGGCGAAATATTCAAAGGTTTAATTTGCAGCATTCCTCTTTTTCGGCCTCGACGGCATATTGGCGAGCGCGGCAACGGAGCGCAACACATTTCATTTGGAGTCTCGTCGATAAAAATCAACGATTCGCGAAAACGGTTTTGACGGCAGCGACGGCTCGCCTTTCAGCCGGGCCTCTCCAAAACCGGAATGATCCGCACTGATAATAAACATTGCCAAGAGGCCAGATAACATTATGTACCGAAATGGCGCACCAATTCTTCGTGACTTTTTATTGCGTTTGGATTATTCGTTGATTGCTCTGCAACGAAAATTTCCCTTTTGAAACAATCGATCCGAGTCACTGAAAAATTGGAAATTTTACTTTCTCTCTTTCCTCTGAGGATATCCTGTTACTGCAGCTGTGAGATTGTAAAATTCCGTCTCGTTGTGAGTGCGTGACCCCGACTTTTCACACCTCTGGCGAATATATTTTCATTCAGTTAAACTAAAAAGCAATGACATCGTACTATTTTCACGTTTTGAAGACCATTGTAATTCTAGGTTTCTGAAAGGAAAAGTACTTCTTTAAAGAAAAATCTATATTCGACTTAAGTTATAACTTGGATCCAGAAAGTACTTACTTTTGAACTCATTTTCGGCATTAAATGTCCTTATGCGCCTCAAATGCATAAAACGTCATAGATATCAACAATTAAACAACAGATCAGAGTTGCCGCAGTCTACAATTCTCATGCAGCAAGTAGCAATGTTCGACTCAACCATTTCATTGCGGTTGTAAATCTTGTCACCGTTGGGACTCGAACCTAGAATCTATCTGCTACGAAACCTAAATTATGGTCTGGCAACAAATACGTCACAGAAGGTATGTCTTCCATTATTAAGCATTTTCTTTTCTTTACGGTCTGGACGTGTGTCTGACGTCCTCTAGAACTCCTTCCGAAGACTCCTGATGAGGATTTCCCAGCTACCATCTATAGGCTTTTCGGTCTGAGGGTCCTTTCGGCCCTGCGCACTATTCAAAAGCTTTCTGGGCCAATCTACCACTAGAGAGCTCACATAATGCCCATAACCCCATGCCAAGGTAGCTCATGCCTGTTTAGAAATAGTTGCCCGAGGTAGTTTATGGACCTATCTAGTTGCTTGTTTCTTTTTAGAGATTAAAGTTTCTTCAGTATACCCACAATCTTCCCAAGCATATCAGTTACCGAAATAGAAATTAACATAGCACACCAGTTACCTGTCTTGTAGTCCAGAAATTATATAAATTGTTGGTCGAGGTAGCTCATGGACACTTCTCGGCACTTGTTACTTTTTAGAAACTATAAGTTTTTTAGTGGACTCGCAATCTTCCCGAGCACATCAGTTACCGAAATAGAAATTATCGTAGCACGCCAGTTAGCGATTATAGAAATAATTGCCCGTGGTAGTTCATAGTCCCATCTTGCTGCTTGTTTCTTTTTTAGAGATTAGAGATCCTGTAGTTCACCCACATTCTTCCAAAGCACACCAGTTACCGTCAAGAACAAGGCATGAGTTTAGATGTAATACACAAGAAACTGGGAGTACTCCCCATGCCACAAACACAACTGAGCATCCCATCCATTACTAATGAGTACAACTTCATGACCCATGCGGCTCACGAGAAAGTAAAAACTCCCCACCCCCACCGTAAATCAGCGATCCACTTGCTGCCCCTCCTCCACAGCGCCCCCTTCCTCATCTGGGGGGGGGGGGGCTTCTCATGCAGCGCACGGCCCCCTGTGTCACGTGCAGCGCCCACGCCCTGCTTTGTAGTCCCGGCGGCCGCCGCTTGGTTCGCTGCCCTCGCCTGTGCGCGGTGCCTCTTGCATGCGCCCCCCGGATTCGTAATTTTACGATTTGGCGTGAGAGTGCGCTGTCCGCGCTGGGGCGGGGTATTTTATTTATCTTCAACTCCCGAAAGTACCGATAGTTGAATTAATGCAAGCTACAGTTTTATTTTATTTTGGAATGTCTTTAGATGTTGCATTCACTGGTTTTTTCAAGCGTGAAATAGATTCTAAATTTTCGTTGCGTGTTATAAAAAAATTGTTACTTTACGTGCGTTTGTGTGCAATGGTTCAAGGGTCATTAAATTTAGAATCTACTTCTGTCGCATTCATTCACAATGCGCTAAGATAAGGCGACAGATTTTAATGATATATAACACACCGTCGACACAATATTCTGTAAATGCGCTACTGCTGTATAAGGGAGCATTAAACACATTTCAGACTAAAAATATGGAATTTTGTAGATTAGATGTAATTTTGTAGATTAGACAATGTAAAAATCAGCATACGCTCATGCAATATGGAACTGCTTGCGCTGCAGTAAATATGACTAGAGTGTGATACTAAGAAATAGTGCATCGGTCGAAACACCTCGAGTCCAGGTCACTTAATAACAAGAGTTAGCCTCAGTTCCTTAGATCATAATCTACAAAATAAGACTATTTTGAAACATCTTTTTTGGAAGTTTCGGTTTTATGGATAATACCACTCCGTTAGAGCAGGTCATCAGAATTATGGTGTCTCACAATATGTTTACAATCATATTGTCTATTTGATGCGTGTTTGTATTAACATTTTAGGGTCGTATTAATCAGAATTTTGCCATCTAGTGCTGTTCCCAGGCCTGAGCCCTGTTTTTATTTATATCAACGCCTGGGGTAAGGGAGACATGTGGCGAGCAGCACGTATTCCCATCACTGCATCTAGCTTACTTTGCTTACCTGAGCTTTTTCTTTCGTCATACAGCTATAAAAACTGAGACGATTTCTATTAGAAAGCTACAGCTTCAAAAGTCTGTCTCGATAATCTATATTCAGAGCGCTACCTCAAGCAAACCAGATACTAAGCTGTGAAATATACCTTCATGATTGCTCGAATCTAGAACCTCTCGTTTCTAAACACCAATTTCTGGATATACCCTACACGCTCTAGCCTAGCCGGCGCTCGCTCACTTTATTCGACACAAAAGTAATTTCTCGACAAACACCTACGTCCAAGTAGTATCGGCCGCATTGCTATTACGTTTTTGTATGGATCTGTACTTTACTATCGATTTTTACAAATCACGTTCAACTCTGCCGGAAACGAAATAAATTATTCCTTTCGGCCATCAATTTCGTGAGACACTTCCCGCTATTTAATGGCATTCCGATGTAAAAACATTTCCCTGGTCCCCTTTTACGAACTGGCTATTTTTTAGAGTACACGAGAGATTATTTCACATAAATGAAAGTAAAGAAGTAAATTACATTTAAAGTTAAATATCCGTCGTGTTATTTCAGACACTTTTATTACATACATGATATTGGAACTGTATCATGCAAGGGAGAATGAAAAATATCTTCAAAATTTTCCATGCAATTAATTTATTTCATTATTATTATTATTATTATTATTATTATTATTATTATTATTATTATTATTATTATTATTACGATTTCTTCTTTCCAAGGTTACGTTCACGACAAAATCGCAATTATTGATTCAAATTAGTTAATTTCACGACAATGTTAATATGAATGAGTAACAATGAGTAATTCGTTGATTCATTTATTAAAAACTAGATATCTAATTTTTGAATTTTGATATTGCGTGAAAAACTGTCTTCCATGAAAAATGTATGAAGAATTATTCACTACATTTACGTAGTACTTTCACGTCTAGTCATATTCAGTATTATACCAGGTGAGTTAGCTCAAAGTCAGTATTGCCGCCATCCTGCACTGACTGGCCATGTAATCCTGAGGTTCGTGCAATGACGGAGGCGTATTTTCTACAGCTAGATATCTCGATCGAATTCAGCCGCTGTCTGGAGAAGAATTCTAGCGGCCTGTTGTGATCAGTAATTTTCCGCGCTTTCTCCGATCAACTCCGGGGGGAGGCCGAAGCAGTACTCTACCAAATGGGCCAAGGACCGCGTGATATTTCCTTCCCATTCCTTGGCCTCTCCTATCCCTTACTTACTCTCCCACGCACTACACTACCACACTTGTTGAACAATGAGTCTGGAGCTCAAAGCTTGTCCCGCCTAGGGTTGGGAACCGCTGTGGCAGATAGAAATCCAGGCATGCCGATGTCGGCGGCCAAATCTCCCCAACCTGTGGGGATCTAATCATCGCCACCTTCCAGGATAAAACATTCACTATACTAACGGGATTAATTATCATAATAGTGCATGAAAGCTGAAACATCAATTAAAAATGCATATTTGTTCTGTTTCTACTACTAAGATCTTTGTTTTGTGACGTCCAATACATTAATTGCGGTTGTGAATGAATTGAAAATGTTTGAGATTCAGTCATCGTTAATTTCAGTAGAGTATTCTTCGATATACATTGTTTGCGGAGAACTGTCGTTATTCTCATCGGAAAGCACATGATTTATTGATATGTACATTGATGCATTATGGAAATGGTATCATTCAATCAGTTTCCATTGACGGAGGGATATTAATCAACTAATGCACAGCCCCGTTATGCGGATTGTTGATTCCGTAACCTGCTATTGTACGCACTGTTGCCAGATCGTATTCCTAAGCTCCGGGTTTATCTAGGGTTGCATTTGCCAAATCCAAAGACTTTCTACAGGATCATAGTTGTTTGAAGAGACCATTCAGAACCATGCCTGAATCAAGCAATGTTATGGACGTGATAATGTTAATGTTTCCCTACAAGAATTAATTATAATATCGATGCTTTATCGTTTTTATACTTGATTTATTTATTATAATTGATAAATTTACGAATTTTATATTTTACTTAAAGACGAATTCAGTTTATTTCTGACTTTACATTCGCGAACAGGATGTCCAATTATAAGACAACAATATTTCAAATTTTAATCAATCAACAACCTATCAGGAAGAACATTACCATCAGCGTATTTCACGCTATTTGTTCTTGATATCGCATTAGTCAATAATACTATTATGTTAATTTGCACATTGTTTTATTCTGAGAAAATAAATAAACAACGAAAGTAAAAAAGCCATTGAAACGTCTAAATACTTCACGAAAGGTAGGACAATAATCTTCTTAATTATCTTAATGGTAAAAAACAGATAATCGTTTTAAAAAGATTCCAGCAGTTCTGCTCTTAAATAAATTGTGAACTTTCATCGCAATAAATGAATGTTTTTTAACATTTTGAATGATTAGTGTAATGATAATATTTTAATAATTTATTTTATTTTGTATTGCCGAAAAGGCTACTATACAGGTATTCCAACCTACACATACAACAATAAGCTGGTTACAACAGCAGAATTTAAATCTACAAATGGTAAAAAAAACTAATTTACTTTTTACTTTTCCGTATACGTACGGAGTAATAGAAGCTATATAGGGAAAGTTGTGTAATGCTACAGAATTTCGATTTCAAGATTTCAACGCAAATACATTTTTGGGTCCCCTGATACCAAAAACGTTGTTCTTTTCAACCCGTCCATCTGTCAGTCCGTCTGTGAACATTACCTGCGCCTAAACCATGAGTAGAAATTTTTATCCAAATTAAAGAAAACCCCATCGATATGGCTCAAGCCGAAGTTTTGAGATTTTGAAAACCATTCTTTAAAATTTGGGAGTACTTTACATGAAGCCTTCCGGACATTTTCAAAATTTTCTCTATAATGGCTCCAATTATTTCTTTAAATTTCTTGTACTAATAGAGTAACATATACCTACAAACGTGGCATAGGTCCAGACCAATTAAAATAGAAGACAAATACGGGAAAGTTTGTGCCATTCTGAATCACCTCTAGTAATGCCCCTAATACTGCTACTTGTTATTTTAATATATGTTGTTAAATATGTTTTATAAATATACGAAACATTCTCAATGTATTTTATTATAACTTCCACGTCTTATATGAAAGTATTCCAGGAGGGTAGTGGTACTATTTATTTATTTCATAATGATTTTTTTTGTATCTGTGTAAATATTTTAAAAAAATAATTATATTTTTAGAACTATGATCCATCCTTTGTTCACAGTAAATAGTGATTGTATTGTTTCAGAATTTGTAAGCCTCTCCATTTCAATAGTATTTGGGAATCAATTCTGAACGATATGACACAATGTTTTTGGGGTTTTCGATTTTACGTTTAGTGAATATGTAGAACTTTTATTTCTTTTGTACTGTTCTTTCTTTGGTTCGATGTGATCACAAGGGTCGGCTAGTTACCTATAACGATAATCACATACGCGCACGTTGTCAACCGATGCAAACAGCAGGTCTGCCTTCGCTCCACGGGTGCACTGCAGGTTGCATACCCTCACTTTCACCAGGGGCGTGCGGGCCGGTGGGGGTTGCTCCATAAACAATGCGGCGGCGACTCGCCTGTCTTGGTAGACAAGTGGGGTGCGAAGAACGTAACAAGAACACGGACAGCACAAACTTTTTACGATGCACTTCCAGCGAATAGTGAATATTGTAGTGGTTTCAGAGCTCTCGCACTCCACAGTGCAGCCTTATACATCGACATAAAGGTGTTATTTCGCATGCCGTGCATAAACACGCTGAAATGTGAAGATGGATGTTTCTATTGCATTTTGGGAGCGTTCGTAGACGTGTGAGTATACTTCAAACGCCCTCTGGGTCATACTTGAAAGCTACTCTTCACAATCCTTTTTTATTAATTAATGTGTCGTCTCATTCTAGCATAAGACTTGACATTACAAAAATGAATACAATATATAGAGAGCTTTTATCAGAATACAAAAAGGTCGTTGAAAAGAGGTACTAGTGATGATTAGAGGAGTGTTTGAAAGGAATGTCTTTTTTCAGTTTAGAATATTGCCGTTTAGTATAGACAATAATTTTATGTTAGGATAAAAGGACATTACCCAATGTTATACGTTGCTTTTTGAATTTTCAGTCAATTTTGAATATTAAGTCATTTTTTTTCCTTTTTCTCATTTTTCGCTGATTTCATTAATTTTAGTATCATGTTAATAATACTTGCCCGAATTAATATTAATGAGATGCAACAAATGATATCGACAAAATTCCTGTGTAGCGTATTCGATTTCTTCGTTCCGAAATTGCAATATTAATCGTTATATGTAATCTAAAGTTCCTGTGACGCCTATTAGTACCATTGATGGTTCGCCCGATTTTGGGGCAACTAAAGACAGAGATAAAGAACAGTCCAAACCAAACGGTTTCAAGCTAAGTTCACTTTAATGAAAGAAAGAAGCCACAATTACATCAGTAACGTATCCAACAGCTTTAGATGTTCATTCTAGCTGGTATAGAGCACATTTTTACGTTATTTTTCGTTGCTTTTAGAGCATTTTTAAAACGTTTTAAGAGTATATTATTGATAATATTTGGCGATGTTTTAGGTCATCAATATCTCCCTAGTGGTGATAGTAAAAGTGTTAAGGGAATGATTAAGGAAATAATCAGCAGAAAGAATGATTGCGCTTGGTTCGTGACCCGTTGTTTAGGGAACTTCTCGGACAAATGGCTAGACTTTATCGCAGACCACCACGTCAATGACTGCTCAAGAACTCCTAGCTAGTCGCTGGCGCAGTTCTAATCACCTAACGAAATGTTTCCGAAGATTCTCCTCCGTATGGAGCCGTACCTAGGATCGCCGGTCTACAAAGCCTCCGTTGTGTATTTCCATATGTACAGGCTACTGCACCTAATCGGAAAGTAATAGGTACAGCATTACGCGCCTTACAAAACAATAAACGAAAAGGTCACCGGATGAGATGGCTTGTCCGCTGCGGCGTCTCTGGTCGGAAGGTTTTTAGATTCGAGTCCGGGCGTAATGGCACACAGCATCACCAAGCCCAGACTCGAACATTAACACCTTCCGACCAGAGGCGCTGTATACGTAGGTACAATTCATCCGCCGTTCTCTGGATAAGATTCTCATCTGTACTTTCTAGTCCTTCCTCAATTAATATCAAAAGAATGCGTAAGCAATATGAGCCTAACAAATGGACCATGAACCACGCACGATCTTTCCCTTCTCCGCCATTGTCACCTTCTCGCCCCTCACCCCAAACGTACACTACATGCACTAAAATACCACACACATCAGAAGATCAGTCGGTAGCTTAGAGCTTGGGCTGCTTTACTGGAGGAGACACCTGTAGGGGAAATCTCCAACAAGTCGCGTGTGGATTGGCGTCAAATATTTCGTCCATTGTGAGAGGAACACTGTTACTACCTCCTTACATCCTTCACTACACTTACTGGACTAATGAGGAAATATAATTGGTTGATTATAAGTTATTCCAGACGCGTTAACTGCTTAGGTCATTATTCCCGTAAGTGTGGTGTATGTTTTACTAGAAGAGGTGGCGGAGGTCTTACTCCGGTGTATGTTAAGATCCGGTGCCGTCCCACCGTGGTCTAGCTGGGTTTTCTCCAACTAGGTATCTCCCACAAGCGGGGCACCACACCAGCCGAGACAAGCTCTAAACTCCCGTCCAGAATTCCGGCGTGTGTGGTACTGTAGTGAATGTTAGTGTGTGTGTAAGGGGTGAGGTCAGGACAAGGAAGAGGAAGGAGAGATCGCGGGCGGTGCGTAGCGTATTGGTTAGGATACTGCTCTGTCATTCGCCGGATGTTGATCGGAGAAACCACACAAAACTACCGATCAGAGATGCCGGCCTCTAGAATTTTCCTCAAAACAGCGGCTGAATACGACCTAGTCTAAAATCCTGCCACCGTTGGAACTCGAACCTAGAACCTCCCGGTCAGAGGGAGTGGAAAGTAGTTGACGTGCATCCAAAACACGAAATACTCATTTACTTACTTGACTGAGGAAAACAGGTGTTTGGCTGGATTTTCATCCACATTTCCAACCGACGCCTCCTTGAGAGCATATCCTAGCCACGGGCCTAAGGGACATTTGGAGTATCGAGCCTCGTGGGCGACCCTCGTAATGTCTGGATGTGATTTTCATTTCATACTCCTGGAGCTGGTCTCCGTTAATAATGTCAGAAAGGGACATTTCACGAGGAGGGGAAATTATTAGATGGGTTTCATTTGACCTGCAAACTTTCCAGTAATCTCCTAAATGTCACAAGCGTATCACTGTAGGCTGAGGATTTTCATGTCATGCTTTGTACTGATCACGGAGTCTTCAAACACCCCTCCCCCTCCAAGAGAATACATTCGACATCGGAATCTGTTCCTCCAATGTTGTTTTTTCCACTACCCCCGGAGTATTTCCCACCCTTCGAAAATCCACTCGCCCTACCAGGACTGAACCGAACTAGGATTTTCGAAGTCATCGCACCATCGGCGATGGCATTGGACGCGGCGCGTTAGCCCGGCATTGAGTTGGGCCGCCGCCGAAGCCAGCCCAGCGAGATCTCGGACGGAGGTCGCGGGCGGAATAAGGAACGGGCGGGGCCGCCGTCCACCGCCCTCATCACGCGGGTGACGCCACCGCGCGCTCGCCCCGTAATCCCCAGCGCGGATGACTTCGGAGACCGGGCGGCGCCGGGCGGCGACGCGAGCTTTCGCTGCGGAATGGTATTTTCTTTGCTGGAAATGGAACTCTGCTCGCCTGACCAGCACCCCAAGTCCGCAGGACGTGAGTGCAGTGGCGAGGTGGGTTCGGTGGGACGCGATTTCAAGTCCCAGGAAGATATAATTGTGCCTTCGGTCGGAGGCACGTTTGGTATTTTCAAATGTATCACCTAATAAAAGAACCGTTCCTTCTCGGGCCTTCCCTCGTCCTGTGTGGGAGCGGTGGGAGATTTGGTGTGCCTGCGGACATGTGATGTAATATGTTGTCTACGTATCACGACGTGCGCTCCACCTGAACCTCACCTTTCCTCCCCTGTTTCAAGAATCGCTATAAACCCGTGAGTGATAAGCGGTTGTGAGTGTGTGTTTGTGGGCGTGATTGTATCTGTGTGTATGTACGTGTGTGTGCATGTGACTGCGCGCGAGTGTGCGTACGTGCTTGTACGTATGTCTCTGTGCGTGCGTATGTGTGAGCGCGCGCAGAACCGATATCAGCGGTGTTAAGTTTGGGAATATTATGCATTTGCATCTTGGTGTCAAATAATATTGATAGAACTCAGTCGGGGGACTTTCGTGTAAGACTTTCGTGTCGGGGGTCTTTCGTGTCAAGCTCAACGACGAAGTTTTATGGAGCGCCACACCTTTATATGTTTCGTTATCCTGTTTGTTGGCCGACTTGCGTTCGTGCTGTGTCTCTGTGAGGGACCAAGAATGAGGGAAAAATTATCGCTCGCGATCTATGTCTACTGAGTAGCAAATTTTTAAATTTTTCTCACCCAACATCGTCAAACTTCGTCGTCACATCGTCTTGAAACTGAAAACTCACTTGTGCTTTTAATGAAATCAGTTTTGTAAAGTCGACTCTTTAGAATGACAACGTTCCAATTGTCGAAACCCAATACAATAAGGTTAGTGTCACAAGATTTTATATAATTTTTGCATATAGAACATATTCATGCTTCAACCTGTGAACAAATAGCTACGGTAAAATCACTACTGCAGATGAAGACATTATTGAATAACGTGTAAAGGAAACTTTGACATCAATTTCCCCAAAACGACTGAAATCTTAGTTGGAACCTTGTCATTTCAAAGGGACACAGTTATAAAAATTCATATCAATTTATTAACTGATTTTATGTAACTTCAGTAACTTTTGGCAGTCTACTTGTCGGTCGTCTCTCAACTCACCGATCTGCCTACCCTCTGCCCGCGGGAAAATCTGCAATTTTCGCTCACTTTTTGCTTTTGCGCCCGCCACTGATGTCGAAGGAGCACGTCGCTGGCAGCAAAATCCTTCTGTTCTTCCCACACGGCCGTTCCAGGAAGAGTAATACCAGGCATACTCGAAACAAAATAGTACGAAAGTTTGAGACGTATTTTTCAGCAGAACCAGTGATGCGAGGTAATAACAGATACATTTCAACGACTCTGCTGTTGTTGCTTAGAAACTCTGCCGGCAGAAACAGGAAGCTGAAAGAAACGTCGTCGTGGAAGGATTTTATTCCGCTGTTCAAGGACTGCTTCAAACGGGACAAAGTTATTTTTGTGCTTTTCACACGTGACGGCGCATGGTTTGAAACGTTATACAATATCCTCGAGCACAATGTTATGTGAGTTATGCGACAATTTTTTAGGTATCAAGACAATTTCTTTTCTTTTATTGTGCAAACATATCAAAACACAGTTTTTTGAAACATTTCAAAAACGCAAAGTTTTTCATGCTTCGATGACAAAATGACATTAACGAAAATATCTCCCTCCAAGTGCTATTTCCATTTACGACATCTGTTTCCCTTACAGTCATCTGAGGCCACAACCTCCGCCGTGACATCGTGGTCGTGCGATGCTATTGGCCACCAATGCTTATCCACGCGATTGCCGGGTACCATCTCTTAACGCCAAAAATTGGGTTCTAACTTATACGCTGAACTAACCCCATTTATATTTTTTGA
Source organism: Gryllus bimaculatus (assembly GCA_017312745.1). NCBI lineage: Eukaryota > Metazoa > Arthropoda > Insecta > Orthoptera > Gryllidae > Gryllus > Gryllus bimaculatus. The sequence goes on along the minus strand of BOPP01000007.1, from coordinate 17,486,736 downwards.
CCGGAAGAGATAGCTCAGGGCATCAGCTGATGTCACTACAGTTCCTCTGACCGGGAGGTTCTAGGTTCTGGCAGTACCTAGTAAATGCCAGAGAAGTACCGTAACAAATGGATCACGGACCGCGCAATCTTTCCTTCCTCTTCCTTACCCTATCCTCGTAGTTTACACACACACCAACATGCACTACACTACTACATATGCCGGGAGACCGGTCGGGAGCTTAGAGCTTGACCCAGCTGGGGTGGTACCGTGCTCTTGGGAGATATCTGTTTCGAAAAGCCCGCAAGCTGACGGTAGGTCAACGCCGGCAAGCACTACACTTACTGGACTAAACATACAAGACTAATAACCCTAGTTGTTGTCTAACTCGAAATCACTAAAAATCAATGTATCTATTATTTGAAAGAGGCGAGTATAACATTACTAATGGTATGGCTCCAGAAAAGACTATAAAAAAATTGACAGTGTTCACAAGAATATAATACGTGCCATTTAGGGAGCAAACGAATATGCCTTACATTTAAAAAATGTGTGTACAACTTTATAAACAAAAACTGTATTCAATACCGGAGTATTGAAACAGGGTGACTGTAATGGAATCTTATTTTGTAAAATTGTTTCCCCTATTATTTTCCTAAGAAATATCTTCGCATTGACTTTCGGGAGATCACCAGCCTCATGTTAGACCCCAGCTCTGAAAAGAACGAAAAGTTTGTGCAAAATACAAGAAATGAAAGAACGCACAAAGAGTAGTATGTCATAAAGAATATGAGCGTCTTATTTCGTAAAAGTTGCTTTTTTAGATAATATTTTCTCAAGAAATGCCTCCCTATTTGCTATCAGCAGCCTCATTATACTCCGTCGCTGCAAAAATGAAACGTCGAAAATGAAAAAAAAAAAAAAAATACGACTCGAAAAGTTCCACAACTGTTAGTGCGCCATACGTGAGCGAAGAGCAGAGGCCCACCTCTGAAAAGAACGAATCCTTCGGGCAGAAGTTCGTCCTTCCCCTGTCGCTCTTTGTGCGCCTCTCAAACGTGCGCTCTAACGACCTCCTTTTAAGGAAGCTGTACATCGTCGTCCTCCTTTCGCAGGGCAACTCCGCAAACTGACGCTGCTGATTTCGCCCTCGCTCGTTTGTTAGACTAGGTTCGAAAGATTTCTTATGTTACGACTGTCTTATTAATATTGAAATTTGTGGTCATATATATATATATATATATATATATTATATATATTATATTATATTAATACATATATATATATATATATATATAATAATATATATATAGTCAAATTATTAATTACTATGAACAAAATGTCAAATTGGGAAAATAATATCATGCAGGTAATTATTACATATTATATTGAAGAATAAGAAAATATTTAAGTAAATACCTGGATTAAATTATTTCCTCCATTGGACATTTTTGCCCATAATAATTAATAATTTGATTCTTTGTAAATATATATATAGGACAGTATTTTAATAATCAGAAGTTCGAAAGAGTTTACATCGCTCATTATTGGCTATCGTCGTTGCGCCTTCTAAACCACCTACGTGCACTCATACAAAACTGGATTATATACCCTAGAAGGAACAAATATTGAACTTAGAATTCATTCCTTTGTATCTGAACATTATTGAATTGCTGGAAATAGAATGAAGTAATCACAATACAAAGAGAAATACCTATTTGAGGGTGATTTATGTATCTTCTGTAAAATGGTATTTAACTCCACTGTCTTTTAAACAGCCAAAATGATAACAAAAGTAGTATTGTTTCTGAACATAATTTTGTCCAACGAGGCACCGCCCTAGCCGTGACAAGCTTTACGCCAACAATTGGTCTCCCTAAATATATTGTAATGCAGTAAGTGTAAGTGTGTGTGTGTGTGTAAGTAAGGGGTGAAGATAGGACAAGGAATGCGAAAGAAAAATCGCGCGCGGTCCGTGGCCCGTTTGTTAGGGTACTGCTTCGGCATTCCCTGGCGTTGAGCGGAGAAAAAACAAAACTACCGATCAGATGAACCGGCATCCAGAATTCTCCTGTATGCAGCAACTGAATTAGACCTAGCTATCTAGCTAGTATCGAAAAACCTACCGCCGGAACTCGAATCCTACATCATAGACACTGCAGTGATATGAGTAGTTGATACCCTGAGCAACCAATTCCGGTTTATAGAATGCAGTGTTCCGGTTGGTAGAATAATTCCGGTATGTAGAAGTCTATGAGTTAGTCTATGAGTTCATATTGTTAATAAACTACTTAATAATAAATTGTATATTTAATTTAATTAAAATTTAATTCATTGGATCTTGTCCCTAGAATGGACACGTCAAAATAGTGTGTAGAACCAAAGAACTGTATTGTTTTCATGGCAATGTAATTTTTATTACATTCATTAATTACGTTCTTGTAGCCTACGTATAGCCTACGTACTTCCAAAAACATGAGTAAAATTCCATTAAACGAATAATTATCAGCTAATCTGCCACTGATTCATATGAAAACACAGATTAAATCATTTTTAATATCTGGATAATTTCCAACAAATATAATTTATTTGTAAATTAAAAACAGAACTCTTGTCCGCACACATTATTCTAATCCTGGCTTCCTTGTTCGGGAATCTGTCCGCGTGTCTCGTGACAGTATTGTCACCGACTGAGTGAGCAATGCAGCGCAAGGGAAGTGCTTAGCGACTCGTTCTCAGAGGGTGGGCAGCCCGGCATTACGGTGGCGATCCGATTACTGTTCGTAATTCTGGGCTCAGAGTTGCATCGCCGGCCGGCTGCCACATACCCAGTAAGTGACGACTCCATACGGACATGGCCGGATTATACAGGGTGATCCAAAATTGCCTTCAGGGCCGTAAAGTTAAAGCTCTCTTGACCAAAAATAATCTTTGGTATCGTCGTCGTTCAAAATTTATCAAAAATAACACCATGAGTGGTTCGGAAGTTATCAATAAATCAACGTGGCACAAGTAATATCTATTGTGATGATTTTTTCAAATGCATTAATAAAAATAGAACTATTAAAACAGAAAATTAAATGAAGGAAAATACTTATAAAGAAATGTATCAGTAATAAAGAAACGATAAATATCACGGCTCTCGGGAATGATTTGATTGAACACAATAGAAGTTGTAGAACATCTTACATTGAAAATCTTACATTGTATTCTTTGTATTTTTATAAAAAGCCTAGTTGATAAATATAAGAAACAAATATTAAAATAATAATAATAAACTAATAACACGAAGAAATTTTCTGATCTCGGATAACCGCTTGCAGGATTTGATACACCATTGTAGATCAAAAATTTACACTAAATCGCTTCAATTTCCTTTTTTCTGACACTTATACTGTTTATTTGCATAGAATAGTGGAATATATATTCAATATTTTAAAATATTTACGTCTTAAAATTCTTTGCCTAATTAAGAAAAAACAAATGCACATTGGGTGGACGTGGAAGTGTGTGTATGAAAGGGGTGAGATTAGGGCAAGGAAGAGTAAGGAGAGATCGCACGCAGTCCGTTTCCCGATTGTTAGGGTACCACTTCGCCGTTTGCTCGCTACTCGTCAGAGAAACCTCGGAAAACTACCGATCAGAGCAGCTGATCGCCAGAATTCTCCTGCAGACATGACTGAATTCGATCTAGCTCGTGTCAAAAAATCCCACCACCTTCCAGACTCAAAACCTATAATCTCCTGGTCAGATCCGCTGCAGAGACTAGAATTACCGCTTACAATTTTCCATTAACAGGGAACCCCACAAGTCTTATCATTCCATGACTCAGCTCACTTTCAAATGTCCGATGCGCGATTTTGAAGCACCCTATGCTGGCGTAACCCGTCCCCTGTCCTCGCGTGCGATGGAGCTGCCATCTGAACTGCGCTGTTTCACGAGATCGTACTTTGCGGCGGTGCCCTCCCCGCGTCGTTTATGGGCCTCCGCAGCTCCCAAGTTCTCATCGCTCGCGTGAAAAAGAGAAGAATCGTAGGGCGCTAGAATTTCACAACAGTGGGAGTGCGACGATTTCAACGCATCAACGAACTCCAGCTAAACGACAATGACAGAGTTTACCAAAAACATCAAAAACTAATCTGGATTCTAGAAAGTGCTGATGTTTTCAATACTAGGAGAATTTCCCTCTGTTCTGATTTCAAAGATTTACGGCATTGTCAATAAATATTTAATGTGGGTATCATAACTGTTCGGTGTTATTGAATTGGGAATAAGATATTGAGCAGATTGTCTGCTTCAGAGCTTGAAGTCTGCTGTATCACTCTTTCAAAGTTGGTTATTGATACCTCTAATAAATTGCAAGACGAATAGGAAGAAATTGTTTCAAAAACCTCTGCTTTTATCGGTAAATTCAATATTTAACACTCAATTACATTTGTTTATTATTTAAAATAGGTTGCACTTAAAGAGTATACATCATACGTATGATATAATATACATTAAGCAAAACGATTACTCAAATCGAAAGAGAAATGAGGAAACCTAGTTATAATTTGGCGTATTATTCGTCCGCTGTGAATTACAAAGCACCTTGCAGTCTTCTTAGGATTAAAATACACAGTGATTATATATATATATATATATATATATATATATATATAATTATCATCAATCTAAACCCAACTGTTAAACACTTAAACAAATTTATTTATTCTCTAGAAAGTATAGAGGTAAATCTGAACTCGCATTTGTTTCTCAGCAGACGTTTTCTAAAAGCCGAGTTGCAGTAAAGCTTGCAATATGCAACGCAGAAGACCGTTTCAAAACGGAATACTCTGTTTTCTGAACCAAAATGAAACAATTCGCCAAAATGAATCCAACATCCGTTTTAATTTAATTTCAAGCGAAAGATTCGTTGGCAACACGGAATCAGTGCCCTCGCCGTGCTTCGTTACAACGCAAGCATGCATGGGATTTTCTACAGGTGCTTCGGGGCCAATCTAGTCCATATTAGTTCCCGGATTCCAATGAGGAATATAGAGGAAACTTTAATGCACCACTCTCTGCATTCTAAAAGTAAAAAATAGTGGTTCAGTGTTTTACTAGACTTGAATTACTTTCGGGGCGTATGGAAGGAAGTTTAATCTGCGCACAGTATCTTTAGCACTAGAATTCTTACGCCACCATTTGACTATTCATACTTGAATGATACATAAACGTACCAACAAAGAGGGGTAGCAACATTTGAAAAATACAAATATTCGGTCCTCAATAATAGAAAACTCATCTGCATCGAAAAACGAACTACATAATGATAAAATAGTACTGTAAACAAAATAGTAAGTAACACCCCTGTTCTTTTACTCCTTAACATGATACATCCTTTACACAATCAGTTTTATCACAAACCATATTTGGTGAAATGTGAAAAATTCTTTCTTTTATTGAAACTAGTATCGCATATTATACTTATCGACTTTGCTGATACTGCTGATGATATGTTTCTTATATGGGCATTTTTCAATATCCCGTATGAATATTATCTCATCCATAATCGTTAATGTTTCAGCGTCGTCATGATAATTCATCTCTTAATCACTTCTACCATAATTCGTGTTCTGAAAGATGATGGCTTATCACCATAATATTTACATTTCCCCGGAAATGGAGATCATAAAGGCGTTTGTCAGTCCCTACCCTAAGATCAGAATGGCATGTATCACACAAATACCATCATGCAAAGTCATCATTCTTCTGTAAAACCAGAAGAGGAGGCTCAGGGCATCAATTGATGTCACTACAGTGCCTCTAAACGGGAGTCAGGATTTAAAGACATGTTGAATTGGAATATTTTGAAACTACATTTCAGAATTACATGAAATGCTCACTAAAAATTGTTAAATTTAAAGTAATATTTATGTGTGTCATTTAAAAACAAAAACAAAATTACCTCAAATGACTATTAAAACAACCTTTGATATTTATGAACATTTCATAAGAAAGACCCTTTCATTCGAATTGAGCTCTAAAATTCGTCAAGATGGCAGAGCAGAAAACCACAAATACAGCGACCTCGCAGTCGACCATAAACGCGTGGTTCAGAGAACGCAGCATCCGTGTATCACGCGACCACAAATCCACAGAGGGACTTGGTCGCGGAATGAGCTGCTGAGCCGGCAGAGTTTATGATGCAACAGGCGACGGACGCACAGTGCGGAACTCATTACTTCGTTTTAATTCGAGCCTCGGCCCGTTTGTTACTCGTCCTCGCATGTTCACTCTACGCTCGCCCCCCCCTCCGTCTGTGGTGGCTCATGGGCGTTACCTCTGCAGTGTCTCTCACCAGGAGGCCCTAGCATTCGAGTCCTGACGCTGGTAGGATTTTCGACGCAAGCTAAACAGCTATGTCGAATTATGCTGCGGTTTGGAGGAAAAAATTCTAGCGACTACCATCGGTATTTTTATGAGATTTATATGTTTTTTTTAGAAATACGGAGTAGACCCGACACTACGGGAGTAGAACTCCAACAAACGGGCCACGGAACACGCGTGATCTTTCCTTTCTCATCCGTGTTCCCTACTCATCCCTTAAACAAAAACACATTCACTTATGTCTAAAAAAATCCCCATTTATGTATTCTTCAATTTAAAAAATTGACGTTCATTACTATAAATAAAATATCTGATAAAGTTTCAAGAAATATACTTCGCTCATCACCTCCATCAAGAATAATATATTACGTAACAAGACGTACGTTTTATTAATTTGTTGAGGAAATCTAGTAGGTAGTAATTTAATAATTGTATAGTTCTAGTTTAAGACTTAAGTGTGTAGAATTATATTGATAAGTTAAGGATGCAAATTTCTAAACGTAAAACCTAAGGCTTATGTCTCCTGACATGTGTAGTGCATATAAGTGTGTGTGTGCGTGTGTGTATTAGTAAGGTGTGAAGATAGGTTAGGAGGGGGATGAAAACGGTCCGTGGCCCGTATACTGGGTACTGCTCGGGCATTCACCTGGTGTTGGTCATAAAAAAATTAAAACTACCGATAAGAGCAGCCGGCCGTCAGAATTCTCTTCCACATAACGGACTATTTGGCCCTAGTTATCAGCTAGTCGAAAATCCCGCGAGACAGCTGCGAAGTCAGCACAAAGAAGAGAAGTGACGACCATGTCAAGGGACAGAGGACGAGGAAATGAATGAAGGACAAGAGAAAGGACACCAGATAGGAACACAGGACGTATATCAGAATATGGCTAGACAATTAACAAATTAACACAGCACAAGACAAAGGACACAGGACGGGGCAAGAACACAGGACAGACGTAAGAATACGGCAATGCAATGAACACAGGACAGGACAAAAAACATAGGGAAGAGCGCCAAGAGATGGCATGGAAAGAAGAAGGGAACCGTGGTGGGCGGGGGGTGGGGGCGAAGGGGCGTGGGCCGCGAGGGACGGCGCGGCGGCTGTGCGTCGCCCTGGGCGAAGGCTGGTGCGGAGGCGCCGAGGGCGGGCGGGAGGCGACGCCTGGCAGATTGAAACGGGGATCCCCCGAGGCACGCGCTCTCCCTCCCTCCCTCCCTCCCTCCCGCACCTCCACCGTCCCTGCGGCACCCCTCCCTCTTTCTTCCTCTCTCCACGGCTTTCTATTCCATTCTCTCTGGCCCGTGTTTCCTCGCACTTTTTTGTTCTGGCAGATCTCCCCTCTTTGTCTGTACTGCTATGTTTTCTATGTGTGCTTGAGTCGTCTTTCCCTTCGACTATTCTTTCCCCTTTTATTTGTCCCTGTCTGTTACTTGTTACATTTTTCCTGTTCCTCGTTTCCATTTCCTGTTTCTCGTTGTCCTGCATCCCTTGCAGTGTCGCCTTGCCATTCTTACGCTGTTCATGCGCAAATTCGTGAAGTATTGTTTCTCCTCGTCTGTCTCCTTCGTGTCTGCAGACCAGTGCCCACATTCACATTTCTACATCACTGGTTTCTGCCCTCGGTTCCGTCCCCTGGAATCCGACTCTCAAACTTCACTGCCACCGCCACGTCGTTTGCACACACCGACTCGGATGCCAATACGTTCTCTGGCGCTCAACCTGTACCTCAACTTAGCCACCGCGATCAACTTCCCGACTCCCCCTTCCCGAAGTTGTTGGGTAGTACTTTGTAGGGATTTCTGAGATCGCGATACCCCGTATCCGACTTTTTTCCTCCACCGAAAAAAAGTTCTTCAAAGTAAACACCAACCCACAGCGGTTCTTCCGTTTGGTCTACGCAGTATTAAAGACTATATTGACTCCATATGTCAACTTGCGTCGAGTACCTGGAAGATGGCCTGCTTTCTCATACCCCTTCTTTCATATTCGTAGGTCTTTCTTGACACAGCGTGATGCTGTTTATGATATGCGAAAATGCGACGTGATTTAATACTTCTAAGTTTCGTCACCAACATCCCTTTGACCGTTGTGAATAACATTACTACAAAGTGATGTTATTACTTCCCGATTTATTATACAATTTCATAAATTTGTGATCTGCAACTAGTGTGCAATTAGAAATATAGAATAAACAACAAACAAACTGACATTTGTACGCAGTGTCTCGGAATGAATGTCATAAACGTCTGGAGCTAGCGGAGGCGGAAAATATCGTTTTGCTAATAAGCATACAATGAGAAGTTGAATAAACGTTATTAAATACATTTCCATATGTGGAGCTTGCATCTGAATTGTAGGCAATCACGTAAGCCCGAATATTTTAAGATACATATAATCTCCTTGATCGAGTCAGAATGTGACCTGTTGAACATCTGTGCATAAGTAGTTGCCTCACAATCAGGGGCCAATGCTCCATACTGTACAATGCTCCATACAATATACTGTTTTATTACAATAATCGTGAAGACTAATTTTGTTAAATTACTTAACTTGTTGCATTATTACGAAAATTGTTCAAGAGTTTATTATATGTATTTTTACGCTGTGTCAATTTGTGTTCATTAATTAAAGTATGAGCTTCGAAAATTTCTTTGGGCTGTTTTTTTCAACCGTGGAGTAAGTCGAGTTCACACTCAGTTCAATGTACTAATTTGCACATACTAAGCAGCATTTTTGGAGCTTAAAAGCTCTAGTTTTTTTAACCATTAGCTATTTCTTCTACAACAATTATAATCATTACACTCGCTCATCTCTTTCACATATTGTCAAATATTTATTTACTGAGGTTATAAAATAGAATAGAACGGACGCCATATTTCTGGGAGCAAGAGGAAATCATTATGTTGACGCAGAATTGTACATATCGATTTCTCTTCATCACAAAAGTCCACAATGCATAAACGCAATCGCGTTTTCTATTTGTTGGTGCCGAGTGGCTTCTCAAAACAGAACGCTTCTATTCGTTGGCTTCTCGAAACCCGGCACAGACAAAGCACCAATGAAAATCCAGGAAACGCCCGGTTCGAAGCAGATGGAGCTCCGGTAAAAACAGTGACCAGAATCCTCCGTAAGCTTCCATTTTGTTGCGCTCTCTATGACGCGGTGGAGTCGGATTGAAACACAAAAAGTATAAAACTCACGCACGCCGTAAAATGAGGATGAGAGCTGGGCGGTTTTCTTTTCCATTTGTTTGCTCGCTGAGAAAACATATTCACGGAGAATGTCCGTAAATATACTATGTTTTTCATGAATTTATATTTTTGTGTACTGGCTGGGCTTCTTGCGACAAAGCGAATTTGGAAATACACAACCGAATAGTTGCAAGAAAGAAATTAATATTTTCTTGAAATATGAAAATTGCAATGTATATTGCGCATTGTGTGTTATATAGCATGGTGTTTTGTTTGATACTGTATTCAAATTGAATGTCTTCCTCACATTAGTTCCGAGGAAAATGGCCGACACAATCATCTTAAGGATAAGATAAGGATAAGACAAGCGTCTCTCAGTCAACCAAAATCACTCAGAAAACTTTGACATCATATACATTCATTAAATATACGAACCAAACAACACTAAAGCTTTTTTAAAGAAATTGTGAACTATCATTCAAAACATTATAACCACATTATAATATTAGTTATAAACACATACTTGTTGATAAACATGAAAACAAACATTTGTTTTCGAATATTAACATTTTTTTAATAATTTTAATGATTTTCGAGAACTTTCGAATGCTATCGAAAAAACACTTCTATTTAAACAATCAGTGATGTGTGTATATCTCGAAAATTTCCGTTTAGGCTTTCATTGATTTTCACGCTGGCTTGTAAGCCTAATGGCTTCGAATCTGGAGGCTTGCAGCTGCAAAAAGTTAGCTTGGTGGCTATCTGCTGGCACACCATACTGATAATAAGGAGGCGGGTTGTAATAAAATGTATTTTTAGTTTTCACTTGAGAACAAATCTTTCTAGTGTAGACATTAACATCATATTAATGTTATTTACTTCAAAACGTACGTTGGAGATGAAGCAAATTCTCCGCAGAATTTCTGAACAGCGTATTCGATTTCATCGTCCAAAAATTATAATGTTATCCGTTGTAAGCACGTAATCTACCCCTATGTCACTGTCGGTTTCGCGATAACTTGACATATAATTCTTTGTAAGTAATTTGTGTTTGCTTTTAGGGTACATTAAAAACATTTTCAGAGCATTTTATTTATAATTTTTGGTGATGTTTTAGCTCAATCCTCCCTCTACTGATAACGTAAGAAAATATGAGCTTCGTTATACAAATTTATTAATAAACACAATTCCAGTATCAGTATTTTATATTTTATAATTAAATGTTAAAAAATGAGAATTCGTACTGTACATTTACTGGAGTGTGCTAAAGGCACTTCGTGCTTTAACGCACTCCGTCTTCCTTACAAACGAGGCCTTATTAGGGAGGGCGAGAGCACACAGCTCCCAACTGCGCCTCGTGAGTTAGCGTTTACATTCGCACATCTCCGAAAGTACACAGAGGGCGTGGCGAGCGCCGGGTCCAAATTCCCTCCTTGGCACCAGCTACTCTGCTCGCTGCGCTCCGCCCTTGTGGATCTTCCAGCACGCGCCGTTACTTCTACGCCATCCGCCCCGCAGAGAAGCAAATGTTACAAGCGTTCACGTGTGATTGAAATGTGGTTATGGAGAAATATGTGTAAGTGTAACGCACTGAAAAACTTATTGTTTACATATAGGTGATAAAAATTTCAAATTTGGTGCCTAACGTCAAATAAAACCCATTATAACCTCTCTTTGACATAAATTAAAGAGATAAGAGAGTGCATTTTAAGTGAGGCGCCTCCAAGAAGTTTTCTTAACTGCAAAATAGCGCAAAAGTAGCTACAGAAAAACTAGTGGCGCTACAACTGCACGTACCTTCTCGCCCGTATTTTCACGCTGCATTACGCGAAAAGTAGCCAAATTTTTGAGAATTTGTACAATATCATATTTCAAAATCAATCTTTAGGGATAGATTTAATTTAGGTAAAATGTATATCTTCATCATTGTGGCTGTTCTTACGTTGCTAGAGCGTCAAAGAAACGTTTGAAAACACCGTCCTCCTGTAATTGTTTTCAGGTAACTTAGTTTCATATTCCTCACATTAGGTTTTATGCTGCTGTCATCAGAATAGTCTCTCAAACCAAACCGTGCGCAGCATAGCGCAGACTAGAGCGTGTAGTACGGTTTACAACAAGAAAAAACTTTCTATCATATAAATTAATTTTATTAGTGATAAATGTCGTGGTTTAATAAAGTTTTAAAATTTCGAAGTCAGAAAAAGTATTTAATGTAGTTTAAGCAAGAAGCACGCAGTATTCAGTTTGTGAAGTAAGATCGGCTAAATTTCGGATGATGTATCTGAGAAATCACCTCGTGTACTCGAATTTTACTAACGCGTATGCCGCAGGCAATCACTCATTGGGATGCGTGCAGCATCTGCAATGAAAGTAGTGGTGCTCAATAACACATATTTTGTCGCATCATTTCTAACTTTTACAATTTTCGACAACTCAGAGTGTTCAAAAAATGATATTTGCGCCATTCTTTTAAGCGCTTCTTGTTGTATCCAGGGGGAAAACTTCAAAATTATGTGGAGTATTTCATAGAATGTGTTTTCATAATTTTCATTATTTTAGCAAAAATGATGTGCCATTGACTCGTTTTTTTTTTTTTCAATAAGTTGTTCATAACCTTTTTTAAACACATTCACAAAATTAAATTTAGAAAAAGTTCCGGTCGGTCGGATCGTCTTACTGTTCAAGCAGCCTTCCCAGTTCGTATCATAGTATGTGCAGATGCCGGTTCTTACGATGCGCGACATTGCATAGCTATTTCGGAGAAGATATGGTCGATTGGACCGAAAGAGACGGCTCAGAACATCAAGTGCAGTGCTCTGACCGGGAGGTATCGATGGCAGGATTTTCGACACTACCTGTAGCTGCACTGCTAGGTCGCATTTAGTCGCTGTCTGGAGGAGAATTCTATAGGCAGGCTGCTCTGATCGGTAGTTTTACGGGGTTTCACCGATCAATACCTGGAAAATGCCGGTAGAGTACCCTAACAAACGGACCGCGCGCGATGTTCTCTTCTCATTCTTTGTCCTATCCTCACCCCCTTACATACACACACAGTTACGTGCAATACTCTTCTACAAAAGCCGGAAGATCGTTCGGGAGTTTAGGGCTCGTCCCGTCTGGGGCGGCTCCCCGCTGGCGGAAGATACCTGGTTGTGGAAAACATAACTAACCGATTGTAGGTGGGCTGCGTATCTCGCTCTCCAGCTGGGGAAGATCACCGTCACCTCCTGAGGGGAAACCATGAACTACACTTACGGGACTAACGACCTTCTCCGTTGACGCGCCGCAAACACTAACCATCAATCAATCAATCATGCGTGTCATTGCAAGGCTGTTTTTGAGAGTAAAGGCGAGGCCATGTTTAATGCAGATTGGGAGCTAACATATTTTTCATCCCTACTGACAGGAAGACGCGATTGTAGATTTATAATACGTGCTTCAACATTGCAACCGCAAGCAAAGCATGGATGCGATGTCTTTCAGTCAGACAATCGTCGGTCTGGTTTAGCTGGTTCGCTTGGAAGTAACAGCAAACAACGCGTTTCTCTGCTCTCCGACGCGCAAATGCTGCCGATTCCCGCTCTAACAAATGAAAGAAGCGCAAAATAGTACAAAACGAAGAGCATCCAGTCGAATCCCGGTCGCAAAGTGATCCACAGAAAGAGACGATGGCGAGCGATGGACATCCGACCCCCGCCTTTCCTTCTCATCCAATCCGAAGGGAAAAATAAGTTAGCGAAATGTACGTCAAAAGATTTCGGTACATTGTAACATTCAATCTAACAACGTTGTGGGAATGCTCAAAAGGGACGAAAATGTAACAGAAGGTCATACATCATTTAACAGATTACGCCGTCAAAAACATTTAGAGCCTTGGACTCGTTATCACCGTCCTTCTACGCGACGCACCGTTTTCGTGCTTTACACAACGTCAAGCAAGAGAGTGGTGAGCAGACAGTGTGCGGGATTGTGTTTGTGCCACCCTATTTTAGATGAGGTTTTTAACAAATGTTAATAAAAAGTGCAATTTAACACCTCCGTAAAATTTTCTTACATTTGACAGCTTGTTTGTTAAGATTGTTAGATGAATGATTTATTGTTTCTGGACACGACTATTGCCACAGTCATTAGTTCCGCTAGTATAGTAAATGTTCAATTCTGGGAGGTGGTAGTAAATCCATCCCCGCTGGATGGTGAGATCCGACGTAGACCTAGATGTCGGCTTACGAGGAATTCCCTCCTCCAGGAACTGACTCCAGCGGTACGCCGCCACAGACGGGACAAGCTCTAACCTTCTCCGGACATATGAAGGTTGTGTAATGCATGTTAGTATGTGTGTGTGTGTGTGTTGTGTGTGAGGTAGAGAGAGAGAGAGAGAGAGAGAGAAAGAGAGAGAGAGAGAGAGAGAGAGAGAGAGAGAGAGAGAGAGAAAGGGGAGAAGATACGACGAGGAAAATAAAAGAATGATCACGCACGGTCCGGTCTGTTTGTTAGGATGTTCCAGCATACGTCTGTTTTTGACAAAAGATGCCTGTGAAAATTACCTTTGAGAGCAGCCTACTTTTACAACGCTTCTCCAGCTAACGGGATAATTCAACCTAGCGGTCTAACTACCGCCTACCAAAAATATACCATTGTCGGGACTCGAACCGTAGGACCTGCCAGTCCGAGTCGGAAATGTGCCTCTTGTATCGCGTCGATTATTGCCTCATCAGTAAGTCAAGAGAGTTACAAACAACTGCTCGCTCAGGAAATAGCAGAAGCAGAATAGTCAATACGTTTGTATCGCTTCTATAGTTCGCGCTTATAAAACTGTCTTTGTGAGCTGAGAGTTGCGTCAAAATTCTTTCGCTTCTCTTCGTTGAAACGGATGAGGGTGGAAGAAATTTCCGGAAGTGGAAATGGTTCTCCCACCTTTCAGAATACGTAATATCCGTTGGCGATTCCAAAAAGGACCTCACCCCCCCCCTTTTCTTCGCCTGCCTGCACCGTTCACTCCCCGCCCCGTCCTCGCGCTCTCCACTCCCGTCCTCCCCGTCCCACCGTCCTTGCGTCACCCCGCTTCCTCGCCGCTCAGCCCCGCCCTCCCACCCTATTCTTCATTGCCCACCCCCTCCTCACCGCCCTGCGTCGTCATCGCCCACACCATTCCTTGCCGCCAACCCCCGTCCTCGCCGCCCGTCCTCATTGCCTACACCGTTTTCTCTACTCACCTCCCTTATCGCCATCACCCGTCCTCGCTGCCCACCGATCTCCTCGCCGACTACAACGTCCTCACCGCCCATCCCCATTCTCGTTGTCCAATCCTTCCTCGCCGCCCCGCCCTCAGTACCCCACTCCTTTTGCCCCAACTCCTCTCTCTTTCCCTCAACCCCGCGCCCTCTCCGCGTTCCGAAACCTACTTCTTCCCACTCGTTCATTGGCTTGCGGAGGTGGCGGCGATGCGATTCCAGGCAGGAAAATGCTTTCGCCCAATCAACTTCCGGGAACCGGTTTTTCCTCGCCTTCTTTCGAAGAGCAGCTGCGACCTGCACGGAACATTCGGTTCTGCGGAGAGCTGTTTCGCGTCTTAAAGAGGTGCGGAGCATCGGATTTCCGAACACTCTAAATTTGATCATGGTTTTATTGAAATTTTGTGTCTGTGAGTAGTAAAATACAACTTTATTTTTTATTATGTTATTTTACAAGCAATATAAAACTAGTATTTTTTCGAAAAAAAACATTTTTTTTGTCAACGTAGTACAGGCAATTCTCTATTTTCCAATTTAACCCTTACACACGCCATTTATACACGTCCGTTCAATTATACTAGCTTCTTTTAAGTTTTTGTTCATTAATGTCTAAGCAATTCATTGAACTGAATGTCCTCAAATACAAGTTCATAACAAAGCTGATATTGAAACTTTGAAAACTCCCGATGACAAGTTCGAAAATCGCGATCAACCAATTAGCTGGCGCTATTTACCATGGACATTTTCCCGATGTTTCTACAACAATCTCACCCACATTTTCACGAAATAGTGTCAGACACCACACATTTATGGTTTATTTTCGTCAATAGGCAGGTAGCAATCGGTACTTCACAATAGACGGAGATCCTAGGAAGTCGAAAATAAAATATGATAATAACGACGAAATGTATCTAAAATAAAGATGAAAGCGCTTTCTAGGACATATCGAACGTTTTCTATTTTTTATGATAAGTTTACAAAATATTTAAATCGGACGATGCAAGTCCGATTTGTTAAAATAATACACTTAAATGGAGTTTTAACCGTGAATCATAGTTCATGCCTGGACTTGGTACGAATAGTTAACGTGCAACACGTATAATACCTTGGACAGGGCAAACGGCTTAGGTGCTCTAGGGTATCAATTGACCTCTGATCGGAAGGGCCTAGTGTTCAATTCCCGAAGGTGGCAAGATTTTCAACACTAGCCACATTGCTAACGAGGAAGGACAGACCGCGCGCGATCCGTGGGCCGTTTGTGAGGAAACTGCTCCTCCATTCGCCTGGTGGTGATCGGCGATACCACGGAAAACCTGTCAGAAAAGCCGGTCGCTTGAATTCTCCTCTAGACAGTGACTGCATTCCATCCAGCTGTAGAGCTAGTGACGAAAATCTACACCGCCGGGATTCGAACTCGGCGACTTCCCAGTCAGAGTCACTGCGGAGGCTAAGGCAATGTTGCCGCTAAGCTAACTCAGTCGGTGCATTCATTATTCATTTTCGTATAGCTCATAACTGAGTTACGTAGTTATGTCGGATTTACATTGTCAAGAACCATTCTGAATCTATTAAATAAAAATTAAATTTATCAACTTACAGCACGAAAAGTGTTCGAGTAAGCATACTCTTAATAGTAATAAATGTTCAATTACTATTGATTGAAGTAATATTTTTTTCATCTACTCATCAAAGTTTTCCAGAATAAAACAAGTTTACTAAGTAAGTTCATGTCATAACAAATGCACTTTAAAATGTAATGAATTGAAAATCTAAAAACCAATTTATGCAAAACAATGTAATAAGTGTTTCATCAATTTTCCTCTTATTTTTGCATTTCTAATAAATTATTCTCTGTAACATCATGAATATGCCATTAGAGAATGCTTTTATTTTTTTAATATTTAAAATGTTAAAACGGTCTAATTAGTACAATACAAGCACTGATATCCCCAATATAAATTATCATTTAATATTAACGGAAGAAAATATCATGTTATAAAGTATTTTTGAAACATCTGTGTCATTATTAGCGGAATACATGTACGATAAAATAATAATAATAATAATAATAATAATAATAATAATAATAATAATAATAATAATAATAATTCGAGCTGGTCTAAGCTTGTCGAGTTATTGTGAATGCTGCATAACGTTTCGTAGAAACTGATCTATAGTTCAGGACGTCAACAAATACTTAGGATCAAACTGTCGGTTAAAATGTAGGATCAATACGACATAATTGTTCCTTTCAGTCCAATCAGCCTTTTATGTCTCGGATTCATACTTTTCTTTCATGCTTGTTGTAGTAGTGCAAGAAAACTCCATTTAATGACAAAAGATGGGGGAGCTAATACGGAACGACAAGAGATAGAGTTTCCACAACTGCCGTTGCTTGCTTCATCTCTTGGCTGTCAGCCGCAGCCAGATTAGGTTGCAAGACATGCTTTTTGAACAGATATATTCACATGTTAATATGCATTAGCTGTTATTCTGATAATTTTATTGAAGAACCGCTTTGTTTACATCCAGAGGTGGCATGTGAGCGGTGTGACAATTACACCGCGGTGCTCCGTGACCGGGACGGACTGATCGACCGATATTTTGTGCGAAAATGTTGGTGCGCTCCCACCATCTCGATCGCTTATCACCACGCCCTTTAGCGTCGGTTTGTCGCCGCCCCTCCCCCTCGCGGAAACTGTTCGAACTACAACCCCATTCCTTTGTTTCCCGCCTTGTTGGTATGCACCCGCACGAAACCGTTCTTTCACGGCGGGTCCTTCTTTTTTCGGGGCGAGGCACGTGTCTCGTTTCCAGGAGGTCAGGTCGCCTGTGAGCTACGGTAATGGCCCAGCGGTAATTCGCTTGCGACGCGCGAAAGAGTGATTGGATAGGAAAGGAGGAAGTGAAGTGGAACATGAACGGCAAAACAAGTTACTGATCAAAAATCTGTTTTGGGTGGATGGAACAAGTTTAAGACTAAATTCTCTATTCAATTCCACAGAAATTTTGTTTTTCGACAACACTTTATTCTTGCGACACCTCATTAGCAATCCTTGTAAGTAGTAACCATATTAACCAATGGTATGGGGTGCGGGTCAATGGCAAACATCCATTTTCGTCAACACTATGAAGTTTTCCGTATTCACTAGAAAGATTTGCCAAATACACTTTTCGCCCTCCATAATTTTCTTTTTACGAATTTTAAACACTACCTTTCAATTTCAGATATTTATAATTAAAATCGTCTACTATTTTCCATTATTATTTTTAAACTATAGTCTACATTCGTTAAACTACTATTTTAAAAATATATAACTAATTTAACTTACAACAAATTGTTGGCGCCTTGCCTAAAAGTTATTTTAAATTATTTTAAAGCCCCTGAAAAATTTATTACAAATAAACAGGTAGTAAATAAAATGTTTAAAAAATGACAAATCGCAGGGTTGTTTTTTCTTCTTTTGTTTAGATAGGGCGCTGACTTTTACACGTCATCAGGTTGAGTCATCAGACTGTTACACGTTACGCATCATTTAGGGCGCTGACTTTTACAACCTTTTCTATCCCTAAGTGGCAATTTTGTTCTTCAACGCTTATCGGATTTTGAAAAAAATGGGGAACCTACCTATTGAAATTTAAATATTTTTTCAATAATAGTCAGTGTAGAGAATTGTTGGTCAATTGGAGCAACAGTGAATGTTGAACTTTTTGTTCAATAAAACTTGCTATTTGTATTCCAGCATAAAAGATCACAAGTACAGATTATGTTCAAAATATATATGACCTTACCTTAACTTGAAAACTGAAAATATTTCAAACCAAAATGCAGAAAGAGATTGTAATTTTTTGCTATTTAATGTAAAGTTGGATATTGTAGATATAAACTTTACTTACATTGTAACGTATTCTGGAGTCTGCCGTTTGTGTTCTTCAGATACCTCATTGGTATTACTACGCGGCTGAGCAGACTCTGTGCAGACTGGCTGCCCAATTCTATTCCACAGAACTCTTGTTTTCCGACAAAACGATATGCGGCACCTCGTTTACCATCTGGAAAAAAATATTTGTTATAACGAACTGTAACGGTTTCTATGAGTTTCAGTGCTGCAAAAACAATATCTGGAATTCAGAGATTTCAGATCAATAAAACTGGCAAAATATGCACATTTTAAAATTAAATTTAAGTTTAAGGAATGAAAATTGCATCATTTGAAAAGGTGAAGGTTCATCACGAGGAGACACACTCCGGATAAACTCCCTTTCCGTTTTGAATTAACGATGAAAAATGTGGGTATTTCAAATTCACAATTAAACGTTATGCATCAACTGATGTCACTGTAGTCCCTTTGAACGGAAGATCCTAGGTTCTAGTCTCAACGAAGCCCAGATTTTTTACACTAGCTTGTCAGCTATGGGTCTAATTCACAAGCTGTCTGAACGAGAATTCTAGCGGCCATCGGCTCTGATATGTAGTTTTGCGTGTTTTCTCCGTTTAACACCAGGCGACTGCCGGAGCAGTACTCTAACAAATGGGTCACGGACCGCGCGCGATATTTCCTTTCCATTCCTTGTCCTAACCTCACCCATTACACACACTCACTTACATGCACTACACAACCACACATGTCGGGAGCTTATAGCTTACGGCTGGGGCAGTGCGCTGCTGGTGGGAGATATATGGATAACAAAACCCCACTAGCCGACAGTACATCGACACCGGATCTCGCCATACAGCGGGGGAAGGCCACCATTATTTCCCCTCGAACGAAAATATGCACTACACTAACGAGACTAATGAACAACCACAACAACTACCACCGCCACCACCACCACTACCCCGTAGTTGACGTACCCGGAATCGCTATCAATCATAGGACCTTCCGGTTATAAGTACTTCAGTGACACTATTTCCCCTGAGGCATCCAAGGCGAGCAAGGCATTCGCATAGAATACAATCTCCGAAATACTCGAGGTGCGAGCATTGTCTACGTCGTGAAGTGCAGCAGTGAAGTGAATGTCTTGATGCCTTCGCGTAAACTCTTCTCGCTCGGCCTTTCCCTCTAAAACATCTCACGCTCGTGAAATGGAGAGACTTCGCTAGCGCTCTCTAGATTGGCCGTCAGCTCGTCAGGCAGGCAGCCATGTTTCAACGCGGTTAACTACGTGAGCGCTGCCTAGCGGCAGTTTTGTGCAACTACTTGCGTATATCGCGCGCAGTTTATTATGCATATTATGCGTATTAATAATTCACGCCTGCTCCTTGATACAACAAAGCAAGCACGCATTTGAATATCTGCCTCTACCAACCTGTGCATTGTGCTTTTGTACGGAGTTCTTCCTGTCCTAGCTTTAAATTACTTTGTTTTTATTACAACAAAGAAAATGACGGAAGAAAGAAGGCAAGAAGCATTTGACATGTGGATGTGGAGAAGATGTAAAAAAATAATATTAAACTCAAGGGTATTGTAACAGATAAAAAAGAAGAAAAATATAGTGTAAAACATTTTGAAATAGGGAGAAATCTTTTTAGATTCCGGGTTGTGGACACAGACACGGGTGTTTGCATGGTCGGGAAAATCTGACACGTATTCCTTTCATGTGTCAACCCTTTAAATGGGGCAATAGTTTCTTTATTTTTTACAGATACATTGTCACCTTCGATACGTAGCTCGATATAAACTTCATGACGTACCTGGATAGAGAGGAATGTTGCTATATATTATCTTACGGAAGAAATTATGAAAGGGAATTATGAAAATCAAACCGAGTAAAGTTAACATCTACATCATTAGCAAATAAGTACATCTGAATCAATAAAATTATGTAAAAAATTAAATCATTTATCAGGTCAAAGGCCCTCGGGTTTTTTGTCAATACAATGAATTTATTGATCAGTAGAAAACGTCTGAAATTTTACTAGATTTACTGATTTCCTTCCGCATTACTAATTATTTATTCAATTTAAATTATATAACTTCACAAAAATTTATATAAAAATGTTATTAATGGGTTTTTCTCAATCAAGAAAGTCTAAATGTTCTAATAAATACTTCGTATTGATATGTGCTTGTACAGAATAAATGATATTGGTTGAATTTCAATTTTTTAATTCTAGTGTTGATATTGAACTCGACTGATAATTAAATGGAGATGGTAATAAAAAAATTTACTTAACCTGAATATTCACTGTTTCATCATTTCGTAACTCTGACACTTCGACAATCATTAATTTGAACCTATATTATAGCATTTTAACATGTATTATCTTTGAAGAATTTTGAAGTAAAGGTTGCTTTATTATCCCTAACAAATGGGCTGGGAGACGTCGGACACCAGTATTTTATCCACTCTGAAAATCCATTTTTGAAATGTTGAACCCTCTGCGCAGTTCCCTAAACCATTTAGGCCATATTATTTCTTTGTGACATTCACCATACCTTCCGTGCAACGCTCTGCATCACTTTTAGTAACTTTCGTGGAGCAAAAAAGTATTGTTATGCATCGTTTTCTGTATGCGAAAGTTTCAGGCGCTTCCAACATAAAGAGTCAACTTTGATCTATGCTTCCTGAGCCAGAACACTACAGTAAGATATAAAAAATACGGCAGACGGGGTTTTATGTCGTCAAAAAGAAATACTCAAGTTTCTATCGTAGTTATTCCAGAAATACGTTCTTCGAGCGAGTATAAGGAAAGTATGATAGTATGAATAAACAATGGAAGTAAAAGTAACGAAACTGAATACGGAAAAGTGTGTGTTATTCTTTCACGAGTAAAATAATATTAGTACGAGTAACGAAAAGGCAGAGTTTGCTTACAACTTATATATTTTATTTTCAAAAGAATAAACTACCAGAAACATCTCAGATTTGAAGTGAGAGTACGGATTTTTTTATCTCTACCTGTTTTGTAAACAGGATGAATAATTATTTAAAATGACTGTCAACTCTACAAGATCATCCAACATCCCATTTCAAAACAAAAAAATTGATGGTTCAGAATACAAGAACTAAGAAAATCAGTATGAGATGTTAACAGGTTCACAAACAAACGTATGAAACAGTAATATTTTTCCCACGGCACCATTTTATACGTAGAAATAGTATTAAGTGTTAAACCAGTATTACCAGAAGGAACAATAATTATCTCTTCTTTTAATGCAGACCACAGAGAAAGTAATATGGGATTTCATTAACTTCACTTTCAATTTCTTCCCAAAAACATTTTCAAGTTCATTTTCCTCAGCTCCTATTACACCGACAGTCATTGCTTAGCTTTTACACTAGAAATATGCAATTTTGGAGGTTTGAATAATAAAATATGCATTTTAGCCTCCTATAAATAAAGAGGTTCCTAAAAATCATTAAAACATTTAATGCGTTCGTCGGTCAGTGTTTTTTGTTTCCCCGTAGGTCAACTAGGTCGAGTTAGTTAGAGTACTGCACCGACAATGATCTGATATTGATTATGGAAACGACATAAAAATAACAATTAGAGCATCCGGTCGCTGGGTTGATTGATGTTTCAGGGCTCGTCAAATGCAATGCTCATTAGTTTCTTTATATGTAGTAACTGTTTCATCTGGGAGGTGGGGGTGCTTCTCGCCCGCTGTGTGGTTATATCCGTGGCCGAGCAACACGTCGGCGCGGGGGTGGGGGGAATGTTTCCCACGGTACCTTCCCAGCCGGTGCCCCTGACCAGCCGCTGGAATTCTCTTTCAGACAATTGTTACACTAGATTTTGATAACAAAGTTTTATAATTAACTAGCAAAATACCCGGCTTTGTCCGAACTTTCTGCATACCCAATCCTTGTATCCAAATATCTATTTTATACAAAAAACGGTGTTTAAGAGTATTAATTTGAATGTAATTGGTTCAAATTTTAATAAAATACTATATTTTTTCATTTTATTTTACATCGTATTGGTATTAGATTAAAATTGTTTATCTTACGAACTGCTACTGGCCTCTAGCAAATCTTTTTGGTACCAATTATGATGCACCGCTACCAGTCTGTGGATGAATATATTAGGAACAAATCTTCTCTAAGCGACACGTGAAAAATAATGATCATGGTGCATCTATGAACGTATTATGTAAATTACTTATATTTCGCATTTGTGCTGCATTAATCTGTACCAAACTTTGCACAGATACTACCACAATCCTTAAAAAAGGCTGTAAAAATGTTTTATCTAATCATGGACTAGTGTTGATCGTTGAATTCAGTTGTATTAGTTTAGATTTCGAGAGTCTGCAGCAACTGAATAAAATATGCATAAGAGTATGCGTAAAAATCCGCTATCTGGTTGTCTGAGTGGAATGCCTTGTGCACGGCCCCCTATTAGCCAGGGCGCGTGGCAGCGCCTCCTGCAGGCGGAATCCGCTTTGCCTGCCCGCCCACGCCGCAGCCCCGTTCACGCGCCGGGGCCTTTGTGGAAGCAGATTGCGCGGCTGAGGGCGCGTTCGGCCCTTAAGTCCTCGCCCTCACCCTCGCCCTCCGCCTCACCTGCACCCTCAAACAGATACCGCCTTGACACAACTGCATTCCCACCAACAGCTACACCTATATCGTCAACCCCACCTCCCATCAAACCCATCTACATGTGCACTCTCACCCGAACCTAGTACTTGCAAACTTGCCCTCTGAAATCCCTAGCGCCCACAGCATCACCTACACTCCACACTCAGATATATCACCATCTCCAATAAACCTACATCGTCATCTTCATCCGTATTCCAAATAAACTCTCACGTATCATTCGCTCGATTAATATGAATTTGTCATAAAAAAACCGGGTGATGGAACAACCACTTCTAGCCACCAAACTGTCCACCCTTTGCTCAAATGTCAAGAAACTATTATTGAAATCCCGTCTTCTTGAAGAGGAACCCTCGTTTTGTTCGGAGTCCTCTAGTGCTCTGCATCCTCGCTGTCCTTCCGTTGCAAGCCACCGACTCCGCTGCTTCCTCCGTGTGCGTCAGCTCCGTCGCCGCCCGCACTTCGTCTGTCGGCAGCTCATTCGGCCTCTGGCCTCGCGCGCCCCGAGCCCCGGGCGCCGTATTTCACGCCCCGCCCGCCCCCGCCCCCGCCCGCCCTTCGCCAACGCACGCCTCACTTCCGCCGACCTCGCCCCGTCACGCGCTCGCCACCTCACCCACGCCCGGGCCTCACTGCCACCTCAAAGCCACTCCGCCGACGCACTCCATGCTCAACTCACTTCCATCTCCAAGTCTCTGCCTCGTTCTGGAGGTCCTAGGGTTCTAGTCCCGACGGTGGCAGTATTTTCAACGTTAGCTGCATAGCTAGGTCGCGTTCAGTCGCTGTCTGGAGGATTCTACTATTCAGCTGCTCTGATCGCTAGTTTTCCGTGATTTCTGCGAACAATGCCAGGCAAATGCAGTAGCAGTACCCTAAAAAACATGTCGTATCCTCATCTCTTACTTATGCATACTTACACTCACATGCAATATTATACCACATGACGAGAAACTAGTCGGGAGCTTGTCCCGGATGGGGCGCTGTCACGCTGGTAAGAGATACATAGTTGTGAAAAAGTCCGCAAGCCAACGAGTAAGTCGGTGCGTGATCTCGCCATCAAACCAGAGATCACCGACACTTCCCGCGATAAAAGCATGCCCTACCCTCATGGGACTAATTACCTTCACAGTTGACATGCTCGGATCAATCAACCAATCGACGTCACCCCTGCCATCGCATATGCCTCCTCGTACGCTATTCCAGCCACTGCTGCTCCCAACACCCTCTTTTGAATCTCCTCTGTCCTTACTATTAACCCAGCCGTCGATCATGCCACCCTCGCCGTCGCCTATTTTTGGCACTGTCTAGATAAATGACAGGATTCAGCTGCTATCTAGAGGAACATTTCAGTTGCCGGCTTTTCTCATCAGTAATTTTCCGGTCAAAACCAAGTTAATGGTACGTTTACCAAAGGGCCACGGACAGTACGCAATCCGTCATTCCTCTCCATACAAACACTACATTACCACACATATCGTGAGGTCAGAGCTTATCCCGGCTTGGGCGGTGCCCAGCTCTGGGTGAGATAGTTGGAAGACGAAATACCCGCAACGCGATGGGTGGGTCAGAGCCGGATCTCACCATCCAGCTGAAGAGAAACACCGCTCCCTCGTGCCATTTAACATGTACTACTGTTACGGGACACATTATATGAATAGTTGAAGTATCCATACCCACTCACTCCCTTCCCTCGATGTCGGCAACGCAGCTCACAGTCAACTGATTGCGCCACCCACGCCTCACAGACAAGGACTCTCCACGAACAGGAACTCACGATGCACCGAATTCCAGTTATTCCTCTACTCTGTCGCCGCCTCTGTTGCGAGCGCAGTATGTAAGTGAGTAATATATGAACGCCCGAGTGCCGTTGCACCAATGTCTGCGTGAGTAGTGGTGGGACCGGTGATGGCGAGGGACACCGTCTGGGAGGGTGGAAGGGAAGAGGCGAGACAAATGGAGGCGGAGTGCAAAGGTGAGGGCGAGGATGGTGTTGGAGATGAAGAAGGAGAGAGAGAGGGCGTTAGTTTGATTGGAATTTCAGGGCTCGTCAACTGCTGTCATTCGTACCTCAAGTGCTGTGCGTGCTTTCCTTGGCAGATCGTGGTGATCTTTCCCTGCTAGATGACGTGATCAGACGCCCCCCTTCCCGTAACGGGGTTTCTCCACAACCAGATATCTCCCATTAGAGAGGCAGTGACAAACTCTAAGCTCCCGACCGGTCTTCCTGCGTGTGAAGTGCATGCATGCGTGTAAGTAAATAGTGACGATAGGACAAGGAAGATGAAAGAAAGATCGCGCGCGGTTTGTGGCCCGTTTGTTAGGTTACTGTTCCAGCATTCGCCTGGTGTTGATCAGAGAAACCATTTAAAACAACCGAACAGAGCAGGCGGGGGCAAGAATTCTTCTCCGACCAACGAGTAAATGCAACCTATAGCTGACAAGCTCGTGTCGAAAACCCTGTCACCGTGCGTAGTGCAACCCTAGGCCCTGCAGTGACATGAATTGATGCCCTGAGCCACCTAAGCCGGTGCGTGGGCGCCAGTGAGGGCGAGGCGATGTCGTGGGTTGAGTGCGGTGCGGGTGCCGCCCCCGTCCTCTTCCTCCGCGCATCAGCCGCCGCCTGCGCCACGGCCTCGCGACCTCTGCGCGTTTGTCACTGCCCCCCGCCACCCCAAGCACCTCCACTCCGCGCGCCGGCGCCGAGGGCTTCTCGCGAAGTGGATACCTTGGAACCCTCGACGCGCGGAATTCCGGTTATTCCCCTTCACCCCCCTCCCTCCCTCCCTCCCTCCACAAGCAGCGGCCGACGCCAGGAGATTCAGCTGAACCCAGATTCTTGTTATTTGCGTGGGAGAACTTATCGAGAATCGAGGCTCCGTAAAGCCCTGAGCAAATCGATAATGAGGTTTCTATGATCATGAGCCGTTTATTTTACCTCATCATTTTATTTTCCTTGATTGTGTAATTTTCTCGTCCACTAATATAGTATTTGCACTGAACCAATTGTTTTTTTATGAAAAAATCATCTAGAATTTACTTTTCTGAAATAGAATTTGAACTATCATACCTAATCTACTTACGAAACACAAGACGTGGAGTTAGATATATTTATAATTTAAGAAATAATTTAATTTGAACACACGCTGAGATTGTTTATGAGCCATCCTGCAGTAACAGTAGGTGCTATTTGCCAAACATGATGCGCTATGCTATGCTATGTATGTAAAGGAGTAAAATTACAAAATAACAGAAAGATATGACTAGTACTAGGATAGTAGGAAATTTGTAAAGTTCAGTATTACAAGACTATTAGATAAGGATTCCAATGACAAAATAATCATGGGTTGTGAGTTCTTAAATTTATACTACTGATATCGAAAATAAACTTAAATTTGCGAAAAACTATACAGCCTCCGGGCATCTGAGATTTGTTTATAGCTTTGCTAGACACCCACGAAGTTTCAAAAGTTTCAATGAAACTTTCGATTCTGACTGAAAAATGCAAATTATTATTAATATGAAAAATGTAGTCCGCAATTTTTCATACCTGACCTCATATTACAATTATATTCGTATTCTCAGTGTGGCACAGCTTACGGAACAGCTCACGGTATTCTTCCAAGGAGAAATAAGCTTAAAAGTGTTATAAAAGCTTTAAAATAGGTCGTATAAGAACAGCCTGGTCTCGTTAATCCAAGACTTAATTTTCCACAGACTCGCCACAGCAGCATTTTATGCTTCTGCGAGTCAGTAATCTCTAATCACTCTTTTGAATTCGAGATGTGCATGTTCCATCTCTTCTAACAATTAAATTCCAAATAAAAATATTTTCATCCACACATGTATCTTCATCTCTAGCCCTGACTGTATCACATTGGCACCTTGCATCAGAAATCCATATTACCTTGTGTGTTTTATTGAGTTCATTGACAGGCGCGTGGGGTTTTTGCTTTTGGTAATTTGCCTTTCTCTGCATCACTCCTCAATCTCTCTGTTGCTCCTCAATAAATATAACGACCTACCGGCAGTCAGAAAACAATTGCATACATCTTCGCGGCATTTACAGTAATACAATTAGGAAAACAGATTCCGATTGCGTTATCACATGCAGTTGTAAGAGCGGAATTCGAGCTTTGTTAACCTGGAGGTTTTAGGTTTATTTATGTAACATCAAAAATAGTTAAAGTGTGAGTGGCGCACTATTAGGACTATTCCACTCGTAAAATTAAAGCCAATAGTATAAAAATGTACATATAAAATGCTCCAATCAGAACGATGAATCACAAAACGTTTTTGCTTTTCCTTCCCGAGTTTTCTTACCATTTCTTCCTACTGGCCAATTATAAACTGTGACTCGACAATTTTAGGAGGTGGTATATATCAATCGCTACGTCGATGTCCTATATCCCGCGTATGCACTATAACCAAAGATCTTACATTTTAACACAGCTTTCAGTTATTTTCAGTATTCAGAAGTTCATGTAAGTAGGTTTGAGTCCCGATTATCATGTGCTTTTTTCCATAAATATAAAAGATTAATCGTGACCGATCGTCATTATGGCATGAACGAGAAATCTAGACGTTGGCATCATTTATCGGTAATTTACTCAATTTCTTCTTATCTTTCGGGATGTATATCGGAATAGTTCACTACACTACGGGCTACGCACCGCTCTCGAATCTTCCTTAATCACATTCTCACTCCCATTATTAGAGTCGATCTAAGGAATTGTCCCTCATCCACCTTTGGCCCTTCTCTCATTGATCAAATTCTTAAATAGTAATAAAAGGGAAGCTATGGACACAGCCCCCATTTTGAGGGCTCACATCTGATTTCACTTAGTACTATTTCGTAATACATTAAATACGTCTTATTTAAATCATTTGGATGATGGTAGCAATCTAAATTACCTAATCTCACTTGCGTACAGAAAAAACGCCAATTGATATAATACGCATTTGCACTTTCTTACTGTATTTAGTAGTATAAACGCATTTCTAGCTTAGCACCTGCCACGCCATTGTACTTGTATCCCATGGCGCATGCCACACAGGCTTCGTTCGTCGCTACATCGTCCTGCGACACCCGACCTGCGTCCCTGGGGGCGCGTCCGTCTCCGTCTTTCCTTTGTAACTCACGAACTCGCGCCGTCCTCACCACCCTCGCCGCCCAATTTCTCATTCCTGGCTACACCCTGTGCACCCGACCGAGCTCTCTGGCATCACCATCACCACCTACTCACTCACTCTACCTCCCCACGCGCCTCTCCCCCACTGCCCGTCCCACATACTCCAAAAGTCGGCGCGGCCCGCACGCCCTGCTCGCAGCCTCGTCCGTTGTCGTCACCCGGGGGGGGGGGCGCCCGCCGCTGACAGCTCCGCGCCGCCCCCTGGGCTTCCCGGGGATAAGGCGTCACGTGACGCGATTACCTGCGCTCCGCACGCGCTCAGGGGATTTCCCTTAAATAATAGTTCGCAGCGGCCTCTCCGGCGCCAGCGCCCTCTCCGCCCCACGGCGGCGGCGGCGCCCGCGCTACACGGGGATGCACCACGTCCCTTCTGCACTCTTCCTCTGCGTGCTCCCCTTGCTCTCATTCCTCTTCCATTACCTTTTTTGTTTCTCTTCTTAATATTCTTCTTTCTGTTTCCTACTGGTTCCCTATTCTCTTAATTTTCTTCCTCTTTCTGTTCCTCTTCCTCTAATTCATCATCCATTTCCCGTTCCTTTCGCTTCATCTTAATCTTCTTCCTCTTCCTTCTCTTCTCATTTTCTATTTTATTTTACACTGCCTATGACTAATTTTTTTCCTCCTGCCAGTTCCTTTTCTCTTCATTTTCTTCCTATTCCTGCCTCTATTATTGTCCCTTAACTGCCACCGGGACATACCCAATTGCAGTTCTAATAAATGTAATATAATATAAATTCCTCTAATTTGTGTTTTTTTGCTTTTATTGCATCTTTTATTCAGTATATAAGCTGAAAAAGGGAAATCAGAGTTCAATCTACCGTCATGCGACAGAACGCCTGTGAAGTAGGCTAACCCGCAACACATCCGTTTGCTCTTTTTATTCCTCAAAATTGTTGTACCTCAGACACAATATCTTTTTTCGAAATTTATTATTATTATTTGTATTTATGGTTTACCCCAATAATTTCGTTGTTTGTATTTATCAACATCCCCTTATTTACGAAGTTAATAATTCAATATTACAGTAGGTTTACGCTTAGCAATATCTTTCCTTGGCATACTTCCTCTGTTTCTCCTTTTAATATTGACCACTTCAATTTCGAGGACTACCTGCACCATTTCATTGCGGCCCATTCCCTTTGATGGTCACAACTGTATCTTGTCGCCAGCGGACAGGTCGATAGCTGTAAGTGGAGTAACATTGATCTGCAATCTGTCCCTCTCAGTATCAGGTTGAAACCAATAAATTAATTATGGGATCCAATACACCTCAGCTTTTGATATGGAGAACTGCCATATCGTAACATTGCATCTACACATCCATGCAACGCATAAGATTGACCTTTTGACCTTCAGGGAGACACACACATTCCGGGAATTCAAGTCAGTTTAATGTGATCGAATAAACAAGATCTTCCGTTGCTTATACTAAACCTACACACTCGGATTGGTAAAACAAGAATCTTTAGCGCCTCTTGGGCACATTAATCACAAAACGCAGTAGAACGGATGAGTGAAAGAGCGCGTTGTGGGCCTTGTATACAGTGCACTTACTTTAATGACCTTAGAAGTTGACGCGTTCGAAATCATTAATTAATCAAACAATCGATCAGAAACAGGAGGATCAAATTGGGCAATTTGTAAGCGCCTTTGGTGGAAAGTTAGATAGCATTCTCAAACCCGGACGTTTGAACGGCATGCGCCTTCGGCCTGTGGTTAAACACGAGGCGCGTCTACCCCTCTGCGCAATTCTGAGCGTCTGGCGCCCCTTCGTCTTTGTGTTAAATGCAATGCGAGCACACCCACACGTGGAAAAATGAGCATCTATGGGTCAATCCGAGCATCGGTAAAGTACGGAGAAGCACACCCTTGCGTGTAAAAGTGAGCTTCTGTAGCCCCTTCCGAGCGTGGATGAAATGCGGGCGACACACAGGCATACGGGCAAATCTGTGTTTCTGTGGTGTCATCCGATCTTTGGTGAAGTACGGGAAGAAGTAAACCCAGATGTGTACATTCGAACCCTCTTGGTCCAGTTCAGCACAAAGCGCGTTAACTCATTCGAGTAAAACGACGCGTCTGTGGACGCTTCAGCTTACGGTTACAGGAGGCGTGTAAACTCGCACGGCTAAATCTCGTCATCGGTGGACGCCTTGGGGAGACGGTTGAACACGAGACACAGAAACGAATGAAAATAAGGTGTGATGCAGATCCTGTGACTACGCTCGAACGCAAAATGCCCAACGCGGGCGGGCAAATCTATGTGTCTGCGAGAGTCTTCGAACTGCGATGAAACACGAACGGGTAAGCGCGACGCGTATCTCTGTTGTATACGGCTGCCATTGCAAAGGCTCGTCCGGTGCACTGCGGAGAGCAGAACGCCGTCAAAGCGAGCGACAGCGCTAATACCGCCCGCACGCCCTCCCACGCGTTCCGTTCCCCAGGCGCCGCAGAACCAGTTGTCGCCGTTTACAGGTTTGACGTTAATTACTCGGGCGCGCACATACAAATTTACGTGGCTGCAACGCTCTTAAAGGAGACCTGCCCGCGAGCAACGGCGCTGGCGTCTGGCGAGCGAAAGGCGCGCTGCCTCGCACCAAGAGAAAGAAACAATTCGTCTTGATTTCTGAATAAGGTTTTTTGTTGACTTCATTGATGATTATTAGGGGGCGGATTTTGATGACCTAAAACACTGCCAAGAATTATCAATAAAATGCTCTTAAGGTTGATCAGAGGGCAGAGATCGCTAAGGCACTAGTGCCGTAGCGCTCTCGGACC
Source organism: Gryllus bimaculatus (assembly GCA_017312745.1). Taxonomy (NCBI): domain Eukaryota; kingdom Metazoa; phylum Arthropoda; class Insecta; order Orthoptera; family Gryllidae; genus Gryllus; species Gryllus bimaculatus. The sequence continues at coordinate 17,455,454 of BOPP01000007.1, read as the reverse complement.
AGAGGATTGCGGGTTCGAGCCCCGCCTCGGGCTTGGTTCTGTGGTGTCTGTACGTGTATGCCGTCTTTTCTCCCCTCACTGTCATCATAATTTCTTCTATATCCCTAGGAATAACTACTCTGAGGGATAAAAATAGGATCTACCTAAAATGGTGATCCCATGATAAATTACATGCACCGGACACCGAGATGTTACTGAGTGCCGGTAATTGCAATGCATGAATCGACAATGGCGCCAGGAACTTTATATTACATACACCCAACGGCTGACATTACAGTTTATGAGAGAAGTAATCAAATAGGCTACTCAGGAATTCTCTGAACAACATCATTTGTTGCATCTCGTATATATAATTTAAAGTAAGTACTATTAAAATGATATAAAAATCGATGAAAAATGCAAAATAAAATGACATATTATACACACACGCACACACACACACACACACACACACACACACACGCACACACATATATATATATATATATATATATATATATATATATATATATATATATATATATATATATATATATATTAAAATTAATGTTTATGCTAAAAGGCATTGTTCTATAGGGAAAATAAAAATTGACGTTTCATTAAAATCCGCCCTCTAATGAATATTCTATTCCTCCGTTTCTAGTCAGATAATTATAAAGTATTGCTTTTGAGATATATTTTTAAATATTTCTTCCGAATACATTTCTATCAAGCCTGTTTGAAAATACTCGATCTTGGGACTTCCTGCAAAATTTTATACTTTTATTCTATAACCGAATGGAATGTTGATTTTACGCGCTCAGAAACTATGTTAAGTTGAAATATTATCGTAAATATTATAATTTACTAAACTGCAATGAATTTATTTGTTTACGTCTCTTTGGCAACAATTTCATTAAAATAATGAAAAGTATGTTACATACAATAAAACAATGAGAATTATGTATAATTTAAGCGTATATTAAATATTTGTGTTTTGCACTTAACTTTTACGTTTTCATTTACGTAATAAAAAACTAAGCCTTAAAAGATCGAAGAAATGAACACTGTTTGATGTAGCATACCGTCGTTGAAGAAACAATACGGCGTAACTGACGCTCTGACAGTTTTTTTTCTTTTTCGATTTCTGATGCCAACGACTATAGATAGCTCTTTCCAATTGATAGTGTCTTAAACATAATAAAACTCCGAATAAGTATTAAATTACGTTTACCACACCATTAAATGGTACCCGCAATGTCAGGTACGCCCAAAATGCGAAGATATCAGGGGTGTCAAGGATATCAGTTAAGCGATATTGCGACGATTCGCTTGACCCTTGTTATTCCCGTGGTTGGGAACTCCGTCGCCCGGAGCAGATTCGCTGCCTCGCGGATCCCGACGCGTTCTCTCCGCTCGGCAACTGTTTTTCTGCTCGCGACAGACAGATGACCATCGCGCGGCTCTGCCCCAGGCATCTTGTCTCTTTTGTTCGGGGATAAGGCAGGATTTTTTGCCTCGTCCGTTCCTCTTTTCTGCTCGTAATAATGTTTACAATCGATACCACTTTTTTCGTCTTCTAAAAATGTCCTTCCGAAATCAATGTTGTGTTCATATTCTGATACACTCGGCACAAAATGAAAATTCCATGTAATAGTACAAAATAATGGGTACGAAAATTGTAAGAGAAAATTTACATACCAATAATTGGCCTACCCAGTAATATCAGTACTTGTTGTAGTACTTAGAACAAAGTTGTGAAATTGAAAGGTTTATTAAACATTTTCTTTTTTCATCCATGATGACAAATTAAAATTGCGTGATTTAAGATATTTCATAAATGTATTAATAGAATGGTAGTCAATCAATTAAAGACAATGTGAGAGGACAGGTCCTTACAGGTCCTTAGATAATCCAATATGCACTTCACGCAGGATATTCATATCTTGGTGCGTAGAAAGAACGCTTATGTAGACATTCGGTGCAACTCTGTTTCAGTCGCCCCATTTATATCTGATCAACCCGTCCCTATTAGCTGGATCCATGCCGACATTCTGATCTTTATAAAACATTATTTTGAAAGTGAAAATAGTTTCATGTGGGAGTTCAACCTCGGCAGACCTTCAATTATGCGTTTCTTTATCATAGGGAGGGCAATGTGCGCAAGTAAACAGTCTCGTGATATTAAGCATTTATTAGCAAACAAGCCTCAGACCCTTGACATTAAATTGCAGAGTTACCAAATGATCACCTTATTGACATATATTAAATACTCTTCTCGTTTCGAGCACTTGGTCCTGAGTGGGAGATCCAGAAAAGCTGAACAAAAAATATCGTTTTTGGTTTACGAAATAAAAAACCGTAGCTTAAGTGTCCCTTCTGATACCCGAAAACCAGGGTTTAAGGTCATAGAACGCACTATTTCATATTATATATGATTGTAACGTAAATTTCAGCGTATCATGTCTTGAGTGTTACACGTGGGTGCTTGTTGATATTGATAGCACAATCTAAAAAACTTTACATTTTTCGCCCTTTTTTTCTCGCATTATAAATGTACTTTTTCATTACAAAAAAATCGTTCATAAATTGACATATTAAGACACAGACAATGATGTAATTGCCGTTTATGCCACGAATAATTGCGACATCACACATCCAGCTAGTCGCAGTGAGAGAATCGTTATGGGGTAGCGGCAAACCTAAATCAGACCACCATGTTATCGCGCAGATGTCAAATACTCATGACGTCACAATAAAGTTATTTCCAAAAATTAACTTTCATTCTCTTATAAATTAATAGAGTTGTACAAAAAACTAACGTATGAAACTCGGTGATAATGTTGGTTTATTGCATTCGTACCAATTTGAAAACTCGCTACTAACCTCGCACGATTTCAAATCAGGTTATCATGCAATAAAACTTAACATTATAAACAAGTTGCATAATATATATTTTATTCATCCGTGAGGATAATTTCTTACCCATACCTAAAACACTTCCGTCGTCTTGTGCCGAAAGTTATAAATATCGTACCAAACCGTCATCTTCCCTAAACGTACTGTAGTAAAGGGGCGTCATACCGTTTACACGATGGTCGTTTGCGCCATGCTCGTTACATGGGACGTCATCGCAGCAGACGCTCCGGCACTGGGCATCCTGCGCTCGCGGAGGTGGACGAGCAGCGGCAGCCGAGCGCGGGTCGCCGTATCGCGCAGACACTCCGTTGGCCGTTCGGCGCGCGGCGGCGCCGGCGAGGTCGACGAATATTCAATGACGACAAGGCCCCACTGCGCGGCCGGCACCGTCATCTGTCGGCTGCAGGACCTCGGACTTCGCGCTGCACGCGCGTCACGTCACGTCACGTCACGTCGAGTCACGGAACGAGACGGCGAGCGCCGCTGTCAGGCCGGGCGCTATCGACATCTTCGTATCAGATAACGGAATTAGCTCTTAATTAGTAACACAGTCCTCCGCTGCTTTCACAGATGTCTGCGACGGCGCGCTGTTTCGTGTGAGTTTCGAAAAAGATCATTGCATAATTTGATAGTTGAACGGAAGTAAACATTAGCTGAAACACAATTTCAGTGCTTTGATGGGTACGTGAATTGAGGTGGAAATCCTTCTCATTGGCTGAAAATGTAGAGAGGTAATTTTAAATACATTAATGTTTCTGTGGTAGACACATTTATACTTTGCTTGTGTTTACATTCCATTATATCTTCGTGTAAGATAATAATGAAATCGCTTAGTTATTATCAAATAACATTACTAATTTTAAAGGTACCTACAACGCAGCGCTAAATGTTTTGAGTGCCCACGCGAATGCCAGGAACAGTATTAATAAACCTCGAACATCTTGAATGAAAGAGTAACCTCATTCAAGCAAAACAGTTACGAGCATAATAATAATACCGGAAGAACCGTTTCAGGGTTGTGATGACTCGTGATTTGCTGTGGAAATCTTCCCAATTCGTATGAATTTTAGACATCTAATTAAAAATCTAAGGGGTTGATTTAAAACATATCGGCAAACTCAATATTTCAGAAATATATTATTCAAGAAAAATTCAATAAGAATAATTATTTTTTTCTAGAATATCTTTGTTTCTCATTACACGTTTCACAACTTCGCCCGAACTGTTTTCTTCACCAAGAAAAAAAATGGATTGTGCTTTACAGCAAAAATGCACCACCTTCTTCACGTTGTCATTGTCCTCAAATTGACGATCTATGAAAGCTTTTTGGCCCCATTCCTTGGTCATCCGTAGAATAAAGATCCTTTCTGTAGGGAGAATGTTTAAGGATGAGATATTTCTGTTCTTGAATGATTTTAAGAGTTGGTTCTGCGGCGTGGAAACAAGTGTTTTCCAAGTGAAGGAAAATATCTCTTCTTAACAACAGTTCTCTGCGACAGCTTTTTATTGGTGTTTAGTACGAATTAAATAATTAGAAGAGTTCGTGTAAAATAGAAGCAAAGGCAATTGTTCACAAAGGCAACTCCTCTAATTATTTTATTTCGAATGCGCACGACTAGTCACCGATAGACGAATAGTTAGTATAATATTTTGAATTCGCTGTTACTTTTTAATTACCTACTTATTTAGAGTCGAATTCCATTCATTAATTTATCATATTTTATTATTTATATCACATTCGAAGGGACTGTCTGAAACGTAAGAAGTTGGTTTCCACTACAAAACTATTTTCACTTTTAAAGTCGTGATTTACATCCACGGACCGATCGCAGTCGTCGTGAGAAGAGATCATTATCCATACATATCCGAATTCACGCTAATTCTAAAAATAGAGTTGGCTCTCAAGAGCCTTATTTGGAATGAATTCCCGCCGTGTCTGCGCGGGGCTGGAAGGCGCCGCGCCGGCGGTGCGCGACACAGGGAGGCGCCGGGGTCGCCGGGGGCGGTGGAGGTGGCGTGGAAAGTGAGAGCGGCAAGATGGAAGAGCGGCGAGGGAGATGCAGGCGGGCAGAGCGGCGAGGGCAGCAGAGGCCACGTGGGCGGTGAGGCTGGTGACGGTGAGGGCGATGGGGGCGGCTGGAGCAGCGAGGGTGGCGGAGGCCATATGAGTGGCGAGGGAGTCGAAGTAATGAGGGCGGCGAGGCGTTGAGGGAGATAGGGACGGGGGTGTTAGGGCGGCGAGGGCGGCGATGGCAGCGGAAGTCATGTGAGCGGAGAGGGAGGCAGGGCATTGGGGGTGGCGGGGCGGTGAGGGGCGAGGGCAGTGGGGTGATGGGATGGTGTCGGGTGGAGGGGCGGCTGGGCGATGAGAGTGCGGTGATGGCGGATGGCAGCGGAAGCCATGTGGCGGAGAGGAGCAGGGCATTGGGGGTGGCGGGCGGTGAGGGCGCGAGGGCAGTGGGGTGATGGGGTCGGCGGGGGCAACGAGGGCGCCGAGGCAGCGGAGGCCATGTGGGCGGCGCGAGTGGTGGGGCCGGGTCGCGCAGCGGGACGGAGTCCTCTGGCGAAAACAGATCGATAAGGGGAAGTCATGGGACGTGCGCGGCTGGATCAAGTACAGCCGACCGCAAGATTCTCCACGCGCGACAGCCCCCCCCGCGCTCTCTGTCTACACGCCTCTGGGGAGGGGAGCGGCGGCGGCGTGGCTTGGAAGTGAGGATCGCGGGCGGTGGTCGCCGGCGTGGCGGCGGGGCAGAGGCTGAGGCAAGGCCGAGGTCGGCAGGGGCGGTGCCGCAAGGGCGCGTCGCGCCGGCTGAAGAGGACAGCGCCGCGGGAGGGTGGTGAAATGGTTTGGGACGATGGAGGGGCCGGAGGGGACATGGTGTGGAAGGGCAGGGGTGGCAGCGATGGCGTGACGGAGTGGAGGCGGGTGGACGATCGAGGTAGGGCGAGTGGGTGCTGCCAGGGGGATGGTGGTGAGGAAGTGGAGACGGGTTCGGGTCGCGCCAGAGAGGGCGATGTGGGCAACGGAGGGGCGGGACGGTTGACCAAAAGGCGGGGACCAGGACGGTTCAGGGCATCAGCGACACCAGAGGCGGGGCCGCGACAAGACAGGCAGCGAGGACGGTGTCAGGGGCTTGTTGAGGGTTATGACAATAGGCGGAGATGGAGACGGCGATGAGTCGGCTGCGGAGGTTCGAGGGGTGTCAGGGAGGAAACGCCATGTTGTTAGCAGTAGTGAGGTGACGCCGACGAGCAGCAATTGTTTGATTGTTAGTAATTCCGGGCGAGCCAACTGCTAAGATCATTAGTCTTGTAAGTGTAATGCATGCTTAAACCTCGGGATATCTGTTTTCTTCAACGAAGCGTCTCCCACTAGCGATGCCTTAGGCTCTAAACTCCTAACTGGTCTCCCAACAAGTGTGGCAATGTAGTGCATGTGGGTGTATGTATAAGGGATGTGGGATAGGTGACGGAAGTTGCGCGCGGTCCGTGACCTATTTGTTTGGGGTCTGCTCGGGCATTCGTGTGGTGTTGATCGAAGAACCCACAGACAACCACCCAAATCTATGACCTCATTGTCAGAGGCCCTGCAGTGACATCAGTGGATGCCCTGAGCCTCCTCTCTCGGAAGGGGCGACGGAAGGCCGTGGTGGCGACGGGGGCGTGGCCAGGGAGGGCGGAGACGTTGCGTCGGGGGAGAGCGGGCGGAAGGCGCGGGTGGGAGGCGGTGGGTCCTGTGCGGGGCTTTGCGCGCGCCGGGAGCCGGGTGCCGGGCGCCGGGCGCCGGGTGTAATTTTTAAAGATTAAAGAAACACGAGTGCGCCGCGGAGCGGCGTGCTCGCGCGCGACGCCCGCAGCGACGCCGCTTGTTTATCAGCGCGCGCGGAGAGAGGGCGGATTTGTGCCCGGGTTATTACGAGGAACAGAGCAGTTGGCGCGGTGGGTTAAATACTGCAGCATTGCAGTCGCGAGGGAAATAGCACCAGGTACCGCTCGCTTTGCTTGGATAAAGTGATTTACTGAGCATTTTGCGAAATACTTCGCCTTCTAAATATCATGTTTAACAAGTTTCTCTTTTACTATTGCATGTATGTGTGACATTAGCAGTCAGGAAATACGTATCATTCATTATAACATTTACCCCTGTGTAGACGGGCTCTGACCCTTCTCTGAATGGGAAGCCACAAATGAATCCCTTTGCTTGGTCGGGAGATCGATATTCACGTAGAGCACTACCTGACACTGGCACCATTGCTTGTACGCCGTGCAAAGCCACATCGACCCGGTGTTGTTATCCGAATTCATTAACTACGCTTCAAGAAGTCATGGAAGTTAAATAAGTCAAGAAGACAAGAAGTCAAGAAGACAAGAAGTCAAGAAGACAAGAAGTCAAGAAGACAAGAAGTCAAGAAGTCATGAAATTCGAAACACCTATGATTCCTAGACGGGTGATCATTTGGAAACCTCGATTACTAAACAAACCCAAGCCCATGAACGAAGGGATAAAAGGCACCTACTGACTGCGACCCTATGTGACAAACGACAAAAACGTAACGGAGGATTATTTTTGAAACACAATGTGCGTTCAATTCCCATGAAGGGCTCACACACGTGTTGCGAGAAAGACGCAACGCACGTTCTACAAAAGGACCTGTCACGCCTTGCCGCGCCCCCGTCGTCACGCTTCCTTCCTCATGCTCCCCGGATACTCGTTCCCCGACCCGCTCTTTCGGTCACACCTCCTCGCCCTTATTCACCCTGAGCCGCCAGGGCGTCTTCTTCTCGCTTCCCGCAGCGACTTAGAGCTCTGCCCCACCCGTTCCGCCGCCGGCGCCCTTTGTGGCCGGCCGCCGCCGCCACCGCCCCCGGCCGCACGGCCCTTATGCGCCCCGGCGCGTCGCAGCTGCCATCCCGCACGGCCGGCTATCGCGCCATCGCGCCATCTCGCCGGCGGCGTTTCTTACTCGCCAGGCGTCCCGCAGGGGCCACAACGGCGGGCCACGAGAGGTGAACTTGCTAAGTGGGAATTGTCTCTCGCCTACTAGCACGTTTCAAGCAGCCACTGGCAATACTCGGACGGTGATAAGAATAGATATTAATTGTAAATGAGCTTTTCTTGCTTCATTCCGTGCGGATAACGTTTTCCTCAATAATAGTTATGACTAGTACACTATTCATAAAGCATTTTCCATAGACCATATTACTGTCTTCATCTCGATCAACGCTCAGAATAATCTTCAAATGTGACCTGTAATATACTTTCCTCTGTGTGAACGAGGCGAAATAAAATGTCCACTATTAAGTTCTTTAATATTATCCTGTAATACCATCCACTATATTTCGTTTTCGTGATCTTTTATTTTTTTATTAAACTTTTCCCGAGATCATCTTCAACGTTTGCCAACGTATACCCCTATTATTTTGTATTCTGTGAATCTGTTTCATTTCCATTCAACGACATTCATCTTACCCACTCCCTGCTAATATAACATCTTGAAACTATATACATAGTTTATCTACAGAGTTAATCTCACTTGGATCCCGAAACTCCCCTTTTCTTGTGATTAAAAGTCTCTGCAATTAATTAACAGGGATAATAATATCCTGAATAATCTTATACTAGCTCTACCCGTGCCAAATTGTCATACATTTGTGCACATAAAGGATATTAAAATACTATAAATTGTAAATCTGTATTTAATTCTTAAATGTTAATTTAAAATTTTAAATGGAGTATTTTGAACATGATTAGCTTTAGCACAATACTTATTTTTGTATTGTTTTAGTACTTTCTTTTGAATTAACATTAGTGGTGCCCAAACAGGGCAATCATTTGAAATCTCATGATCTCCAGCGTCAAAAAAGAAAGTTCCTCCAGTAGTGAAATACATTGCAAACAATATACTTTGCACGCTCACGAATTCAAATGCAGAGTATATTAGAATTGAGAGCATATTTCTCTTAAACGCTAAGTGTGGACATCTAAAAATCTAATTTTGTATATTGGGGTATAGAAAAATAAAACCTTTCCCAACGGAGCACTAAAATGTTTTAAGGTTCTGTAACTCATCGTATTCGTTTAGCACCATGTGCTCAAGCGTGCTGCGGGTTGCATCTGCGCTATATATATATATATAATAATATATATATATATATATATATATATATATATATATTATTTAGTATATTGTAACACAAATTACAAATAAATTTCAGCTTGGTGCACTCCTCCATGTAAACATTACTTTTGCAAATATTCCTCCATGCATGCACGCAAATTGCATAAAAATGTTACAATTTTTTCTCTTTACGTTTTAAAATATATATACGCGTTGTTACAGCCTTGATATTTTATTTGCCCTTATTTAGATATAATAAATATACAACACTTGTATACACAAAATGTAAGGCTAGATACAAATGCTTTCAAATAAATCTCAGAACGTCTGAGTATTTGAAATATTTTTGAGAATCTTTCATCAACTGGAGTGACGTTATAGTTTTTTTGAAATTACAATCAATCGTTTACCGATGAAATAGTAGTTTACGCAATTTGATTATAACGTAAAATTTTATTCCATGAGTACATGTTTTAAAAACGAGCGACGTAAGAAGTAAGTTTTCAAATTTGTGCGATTGCAATAAAGTAACGTTATGAACCAGTTTCATATGCTATTTTTTGTATAACAGTATTATACATTTATAAGAGAATCAAACTTAATTTTGTGAAAAAACGTTCTTGTGATGTATCGAGTATTGTACACCTGTGCGAGAAAACTGTGGTCGGCTGTTCCGTTTACCTCCATCTCCCCGAGATTCCCCGAGAGATTGCGATGGGCTCTACGTGTGATGTCGCAATCATTCGTGCCGTAAAATGCTAATTTGTCATAATTTGTGCCGTAGAGTGCCCGATTATGAATGATTTCTTGCCAGATAAAAGATGGTTAATAATCCTGGTATACAAAAAAATCGTTTAGACATCTTTGAAAATCCGTTATCTCCAGAGTTTTCTCCTTTCCGCACTGTAACACGACCTTAATGTTTACCGCTGTCCCCTCTCTTTGTCCCCTCCTGAGCTTTAAATCCGCCACCGCCTCGCTCCATAAGCGCGCGGTGCTCCCTTCCCATGAATCAGCCGGCCTCCGCCTCCTCGCGCGCCATTTGCTCCGCTCCCACGGCCTGCTGTTGTCCTCCCGGCTCCGCGCTCTCCATGGCCCCCCAGCCCGCCTCTCTGCGCCCGCTAGCCATGACGCTATGACGCCGTCCATTATCTCTATGCTGTATTGCCGTAGACACTGTTGCAATTAGGTAAATGGAAAGAAATGGAATAGTAGGAGGGTGTGAAGTGAAATGTAGTATGGTGAAACACAAATCAAGGTTTAAGGAAGTATGTTTGTTAGATGGAACACGGTGAAGTACCACCCAACAATACTTCAAAAACAGTAAAATATTTGTTCTTCAACTGTTTTCATATATCCCTCGATCCACAGACCTGTCGATCAAAGTAAGTTATGCAGCGTCTATCTAATTCTGTATCGAAGGCAATAACAAGCTATAACGTATTAGTAAAAAATAAAATAAGTTTAAATTAGTACAGACTTGCGGTAAAACGTTCAGGGGCATAGGTATTTTTACGTTATTGAAGAAGTTGTACGGTGAAAGTACGTTTTTCTTTTATTCAATACACAATACGTTTTGGGGGAATCACATAATATAAATGTATCATACCTCATCCAGTATTCTGAAGAGTAGTTGATAAAAAAAACGTCCTGTGTAAATTCATCGCAACTAAGTACTGAGTCTAGACCCAGGAGTTATGCAGTACAAATAATTGTTGTGAGCACTCTTGGGATATGAGCGAAAATCTCCCTAAATTAAAACCACTCACAATCACAAACTACTTTACGATAATTCACTTCTGATGTAAACAATGTGAACTAATATTCAACGCAGAAAGAAAGAAAAGTATGGGCGTCGAAGTTAACCTAACCTACATTAAGTATTGCCATCCCATGAAAATTAAATACAATGTGAGAGACTAAATTTGATAGTGAAGATTGTTTTTCTAGAGCAATTCAAAACTTCTCTTTATATATTTACAAAAAATTATTTAAGTGTTCCGTTCACGTTTACAAGTAGGTATTGTTAATCGTTACCGAGCGATGTAACTCAGTGCGTAGCGCGCTGACTTCGCATTCGGGAGGCCTGGGTTCAATCCCTGTGCCAACCATCCTGGTGACGGACTAAAAACCCCAGGATCTAACGGCTTCGAGGCCAATTGTCCTTTACGGGACATAAAATACAAATAGAAATTCTTAATCCTCAGATGTAATAAATGGTTGAGTGTTTGGCATGACCATACTGCCTTAAAACGCTAAGGGATGATGACGGTGTTGAACAATTTATTAGATGCCTTCGACACAAAACCTCTTAAGTGTGCAACTTCTGCTGCAAGAGGAGTTACCGCTGACGAGTAAGTTTAAGAACACAAAATTTTAAAATTGTATTGACACTTCTTTTAAAAGTTTAGTTTCTTCTTATGAATAATAGTGCTTTTAAAATGTGTAGTCAATATTTATCTTGAATTAGTTGCTAATTTATAAGATCGTTTTTCAGAGTACGTCCTCGTAGAGCAAATAGGACCGAGTTTTCATGGAAAACCGAATGAATCGACTGTAAACCGATTGCATTGAACTTCAGGTTTATGTGATTTTTTATGTCGAATTAAGAGATATCTGAGTTTACAATGTCCATTGTAAAACTGGTGTCGTGACGTTTGAAAAGCGTATTGTCAATCTCAACTGAAACGAACAGCGATGTGGGCGCTATTACCGCAATGTGAGCTGCACGTACAGCGGGGCGGGAGGAGGGGGAGGGGGGAACCGCATTGGAGGACCCCCGACCCTCTCTCGCTTAATTAGGCGCAGGTCGCGGTTCATCTCGCGGTCGGGGGCGGGGTGGGGGGGGTGGGGTGGGGTTGCCGGCGATAGGCGGTGGCGCGACAGCCTCCGTCATTACCGCGTGCGAACGCCCTCGCTTTGCCACCGTCTCGCCACGAGCAAGCCGTGCCAACTCCGCGACGCATCAACGCTAGCGCGGTTTTAATGAATGGATGAAAATTGACTCCTTGCGTCAATGGCCTAAATCATTAGTCACATGAGTGTAATGCATGATATACTCCGGACGGTGACGGTTGTTCTTTCCGTTCCGCCGGAACGTGACATCCGGTACGGCTTAATATTTTTTTTTTATTAATTGATTAATAATGTCGGGCACGTTAGCTGCTAAAATCGTTATTTCCGTAAGTGTAGTGCATGTGTTCGCCTTGGAGGTGGCTGTGTATCTTCTCCCCCGGATGGCGAGATCCGGCGCGACCTACCGTCGGCTAACGGGGTTTGCCGCAACCAGGTATCTCCCCCCAGCTGGGCACCCCCTCCAGTCGGGACAAGCTCTAGCTCCCCACTGGTCTCCCGGAATGTGCGTTAGTGTAGCGCATGTAAGCGGCAGTTTGTAAGACGGGGTGATGGCACAACAAGGGAGAAAAAGGAGGGATCTTGCGCGGTCGCCGACCTGTTTGTTAGGATACTACTCCGCCTTCACCACGGAAACTACCGATCAGTGCAGTCAGCTACTCGAATTTTCCTCCAGCCAGTGGCTTAGTTCGCCTTAACTGTGTTGTGTGTGTAGCTAGTGTCGATAATCCTGCTGCTGTAGGAGGGGAACCTATCGACCTCGCGGACAGAGGCTCTGCTGTGACATCCGTTGAAAACCCTGAGCCACCTCTCCAGCTGCAGCCGCTGCCGCTCTGCTGAAAACGACCCCTGGACGCGCGCACTGTGCGCGCTGCGCCGGCGGCCGGCGGCCGGCGCCAGGCGGACCGCGTGGGCGGGGCGCGCGGCTGGCAGCGGCTCCGTCGCAGGCCTGCGCGGACGGCAACCGCGGCGGCGGAGCGGAGCGGGCGGGGCGTGGCAGCGGGCGCAGATGGCCCCGCGGAGCGCCGCTGTTTGGTCTCGACGGCGCCGCCCGCGCCCGCGCCCACTCCAGCCCCGGCGGCGGCGGCCCGCAGCGAAAGAGGAGCCGGCGGCGCGGGGGCGGAGGAGGGGGAGCGGCTGAGCTGGCAACGACGATGGAGATAGGCCGCGGCGAAGCCCCGGGTGGAGTGAGACGGCGCGGGTGGTTGACAGAGGATGCTGCGGTGCAAAGCGGGCGGAGGGGGACGCTGTACACGCGATGATGGCCGGTTGAAATCAAAGGAACAGTCAGGGAAAAAGAGACGGCGAGAAACGGGCGGGGAGGAACGGATATGAAGAAACGGACAGTGTGAAACGGACGGCGACAAACGAACAGTGACAAGCGAACTGCAATAAATGGACAGTGAGAAACGAACATCAAGAAACATACAGCGAGAAGCGGACAGTCAGAAACAAAAGGCGAGAACGGAGGAGAGGCTGGAAGCGTCGTGTGCACGCGAGACCTGACGGCGAGGAGACGACCGCCGGAGAGCGTGTTGGTGGGGGCGGCGACGGCTGCGGGAGAGGCACAGCAGCGCCAGCTGGGTGTGAGGCGCCAGGAGCGGGGGCCAGCGGTCGGGATTGGCCATCGAGGAGGAGGCGAGACGAAGAGCAGCGAGGTAGGGGGGGGGGGATCGCACAAGGGAGGACGTGGCCATGGGATACGGCGTATAGGTCGCAACGAGACACGTTTCCACCCAGGTTCTGCCTTATGACGGCAATTTGAGTTCTCAGCCTTTGGGGAAATAATTTCTCGTACTGGCTACAAATTGAATGGTATAATTCATAAACGTAAGTAAGCAGTAGCATTTCAGTTGTAACAAGAAGCGTAACTTATATGGCTGTATGTCACAAACACCGTGTTAAATTTTAGAACGCTCCTCAAAATTGCTTGAATTCTCCTAGTTCTGTGTCAAAATTAAAGAGGGACTTTGAATACTAATATTATGTTCAATATCCTGTCGTTATAGCACAAGATTATATTTATGTGTTATCGAGAGATTTTCGAAACCCAAGTCATTAGGTTTCTTGCTCAGGGTGGCCCCGTACCGCTGCCAAATTTCACACATTGCGATCGGCCGAATCGAATCTGTGGATCTGTGTACACTTCATACAAACTTAAACGATTATTCGTTTCCAAAGTAGCTTTGTGATTAGTCATACATAATTGCGTTTAACACAGAATTAAAATAACATTATCTTTCCTCTAAATCTCAAACACAAAATTTCAATCTTTTCATTCACTTATGTCCCTGGAAATTAAAAAGCGACCTTAAATAAATACATTTAAAACATATTTAAACCCATTAATGCTAGCTTCTTCAATTCAACGGTTGTGCAATTTTGTACAACGAATCCATGTAAACTTAAAAGAAACCAGTAATACAAACTCAATGATTCTAATACAAATCATAAGTACAATATGAGGAAGACACAATGGAGACCACCGATGCTAGCAAGTAGCCGTCAGTCTCGATTCAGCTAAGAATCTGGTGGCCCAAATTCTCTACCGACGAAAATCACACCTACGATTAGAACTACCCAAATCGCACCTAATCGCCCTGTTGTCAATAATTATTATTATAATTTTTATTTCAGATTGAATTAAAATTCGATCAGCAGGAGATAAAGAAAAAGGAAGTGTCACAATTGCCAGGTAGAATCACAGATACTCTAAAGGGAGGGTCTCGATTAAACAAGGGTTAAACGGTGCAAAGTCCATTGGAGAACTCGCAAGAAGCAAATCGTCTTGTAGATCCAAACAGCGGTCGCCGGCTAACCCTATCCAGCGATGCCCTGCCACCACCTCTCGGGGCAGCCCCTGACCCGCCCCTGCCACGCACCGAAACAGCCGCCGCCTCCACCCCTGCCACTGCCTTCACTTCCGCTATAGGGTAACGTCGTGGAATTAAGCACACAGACAATTTAAAAGCATATACAGGTTTAGTTACAAAATGTACAAATGTATCGAACTATATCGTACACACGTTCCGGTATTTCCCGACCATACCCCCTTTTTCCCAATCATACTGAGAATACACCACATTCACATGAAAGGCCCACCTGGGGTGCACGCTCCTTGACCTCTGCTCGTCACCGCTCGTCACCGTGCACCGCTACTTGACCTGCACCGCTCGTCATCGTGCAACGCACGAATACGCACCAGCCTGGGCGTGAATTTTGCGCGAAGCGCGAGGTTTACAAGAAAAATACCCGGCGGCCTGAGCGAGTCGGCGTAATTTATACTCGACTTCTTATCCCCACCTGACCACCGCTGAGCGTGTGGTGGAGGATTACTGTCACGTGGGACTTGCTGCAGCACAAGCCCGCGTCCACGTGCCTAAAAATATCTGCCACCCCCAACGCCGCCGTGGCTGCTAGCCACAGTTCTCAGGTATGCAAAGCGTCCGCGTCCTCCTCCCACGCAGGGCAGCCAACGTGACGCTACAATGGTCTCTCTGCCACAGCCTCCACCGCCGCGTCGTACTCTCGGCTCGGTCTCTACCACCACCGTGGCTCCCATCATCACCACAACAACATATCTAACCTTTAGTAATTGATTAATTAGTGTCTCCGCTCATCTTATCGTATGTGGAAGTTTGTCCTGTAAGAGTAGTTTGTGATATATTCCGTGAGGTGGCAGTATTCCTCTCTTGCTGAAAAGTCATACCCTGCGACGAACTACACGGGGGCCTGCAGGTTTCCCTATCCAGGTACCTCTCCCACGGAGGCTTTCCTCGTTTGGCTCCCGATATGATGGCCCAACGTGTTTGCGTGTATGAAAGTAAGGGGAAGAGGATGGGTCAAGAATGAGAAGAGAAAAGATCGCGTGCGGTCCGTGGTCCATATCTAAATATACTACTCGCGGACGATCGTGTTGTTGATGGCAGAAACCACGGAAAACTGCCATTCAGAGCAAGCGGCCGCTCGAATCATTCTACAGACAGCGGCGCAATGTGACCTAGTTATGCACCTTGTGTCCTTTGATTAAATGATTAGTGATACCTGGCAGGTCAGTTTCTAAGACCATTAGTCCCGCAAGTGTAGTGCATGTTCATATCGTGGGAAGTTGCTGTGATCTTCTCCCGGTGGGTCGCGAGATACGGCACCAACCTGCAGGTCGGTTCGCAGTGTTTCCTCAACCAGATATCTCATGCCAGCGAGGCACCGACCCAGCTGGCACAAATCTTAGTTCCCGACCGGTCTCGCGGCATGTGTGTTAGTGTACTGCATGTCGTTGTGTGTGTTTAAGGGGTGAGGATAAAACAAGGAATGACAAGGAAAGATCGCGTGCAGTACGTGGCCCGTTTAATGGGTTACTACTCCGACATTCGCTTGGTGTTGATGTGATAAACCACGGAAACCTACCGATGAGAGCAGCTGGTCGCTAGAATTCTCCCCTCCAGACAGCGGTTGAATTCGACCAGCTATGTAGCTAGTGCCGGTGTGGAGACTCGAACCCTACGCTCCCCCTGTCGGCGACGGCGAAGCGACAACAGACGCTGACTCTCGGCCATTCCGTCCGGAAACAACAACAGCGCCAGGCCTCCGCCTGCGATCCCTCGTCTCACCACGACCGCCCCGCAGCTGCGTGCGGCGGCGGGCGGTGGCGCGGGCGGAGCGGGGCGGGGCGGGGCGTGGACGGGCGGGAAGGCCCGTGCCGCGGCACGCAGCCCCGAGTGAAGGGGAGGGGCCGAGGCGGAACAAAGGGCGCCCGCCGCAGATTACGGCGCCCGGACACCTCCCCCCCCCCTCCCGCCACAGCGACGCTGCAATTGCTGCCCTCGCTGCGCGAGCCCTCCGCCCCTGACCGCGCAGCTCGCAGATGGGGTCAGACGGAACGCAGCCGGGATGCGGGAACACCAGACAGCGGAAGTGCTCGTTGTAGGCTAACGCGCGTGTTTAAAGACTTTTAATATACGTTTGCATGAATAATTTACCAGTCTGATAAAGTTTTATTTTGCATTTATTTGTGCCAAGTTATAGAGGTCAATACCTTTTTAAACATATTTACCTTTTCAATACTTAATTTATGATCCAAGGGTATTATAAAGGTTCTAATGATCGAGCGGTGACCACAAGCCCGAGTCCTTTGGCCCGACATCATTCGAAATAGTTAGCGCCCTTGGAATACAGAAAATTGTATTTTTTACTCTATTATAATGATTCAGATATATTTATTTATTTATTTATTTACTAATTAACAAGATCTTAACTTGACTCGGTTCGCCCTTTCATAATTCCTTCCATAAAATAACATGTAATAATATTCAACTGTTGTCATATTTCCCTCGTAACCAAGATTCTCTCTTTTCAGGTACTTTATGATGTGTATAGCGAGCTCCATATAAAAAACAATAACAAGCAGTACCTTATCAGCATTTTTTCTTTAAATCCATTAGTAATTTCTTGTAATCTTGAATCAAATTAAATGTTTACATAATTCACTTCATTTTTATGAATCACCATAGCTGTTTTCCGGAAAGGAATATCAACTTTTTAGAACAGACCGTGTATTTGGGGGTGCATGTGACTTTGCCTATCTTTAGAGCCCAAAAGCTTACCTTAATCGAGCTTCTTGCAATTATAAAAACATTTAATTGTAGCTGTAACGTGGCTCAAATCCGCGTCGCAGTTTACACTAGCGCCTCGGAGCAAGTCGGTAACCACGATTTCTGACGCTGGCATCTTAATGTGCCAAATTTTCTTCCAGAAGGATAATTGTAAGAGATATTTCATATTTCAAAGAATGAAACGGTTGGTCTCTTATTTGGCAGTTAAGGAAGTTAAAGAAAATTAGAACATTCTCTTTTGTCATTTTGTTACGGTTATAATTTGTAATAATAGTTAATAAATGATATATGCTGACTTTTATTTCTGTAGTATTGACGAGTTTTGTGGCATCTACATTTAGCCTGACTAAATTACTAAATGATGTGTCAAAAGAAGCAGAATTTTAAATAGAGTTTCACTTTCAATTTATAAAAAAACAATATTTGCTAAAATCTTGTCTAAAGGAGCCAGGCTCAAATTACAAGTATATCCCCTTGGCCCTCTGAACCACCTCTATCTTCACATCGTTCGTAGTTAGCCCAAAAAGGTGCGTTCTCACGTGCGCCGTTATCTTCAAAACGAGATATGACCGGACTTTGCTTCTGGACTTTTGGGAACCAGTATTACATTTTGGCGCATTCGGCTCTTCTGGGGTGGGTGTGGGTACACTTCGTTGTAAGGTTGGGGCGTGCCGTATCTCCAATTCAGAGACGAGCAGTATCTTAAATTATTCAACACACCATTCGCTAACATATATTTACATTCATACTTATGAGAGGAAGTGGTTAATGCTGGTTTCCATATGCGAGAATATATTATAGCAGGGGTAAGCCAGTCTGCTTTATTTCAGTCACAATATTCACCACAAAATGATCAATTTTATTTTTCACACAGTTAAGGTGCACTGTTCATCAGTAGTTTTACATTGCTTAAATTCTACGTCAGCCAGAGTAGTCTTTGAAAGCATCTATAATGCTCCAGGGAGTTTCATCTTTAACTGTTTAGGGAATTTGATAATGTAACGGACTATTTAATGAGTTTGCCTGACACTAATTTTTATTTTACAGGGTTGAAAGTTCTCATTGAAAGAACAAGAAAGAAAAAAAACTAGAGTTATTTTGTAAAGAATTTCGAAAGTCACGTTATACGAAATCAATCGTGTCAAATTGTGTGCTTCAAGTAAAGTATCACCAAAAAGGAAACGATCAGTTTCAAATTCGTAGGGACGTATGAAAAACCATGTTTAGGCGCTGGTGCTGCTTACTGACGTGCGAATGGATGGGCATTTATCAAGAAAAGTACTTTTTTCAGTATCAGTGACTTCCAGAATGTTTTCCGTCAAAATCTTGACATCACTTTTTTGCAGCACATCAATACTTTCTCTATACTATTTATTCGCCAAAGTAAAATTAAGTAACGTATTACATCAACATAAAATAAATATATTTTTCCTTTCTTGATACTTAGTATACTTGTTAATTGTGTATTGTAGTATATTTACACACAGCACTTCAGATGTATAATCACAGGAAGCAGCAGAAAAGATGTTTTCAAAGTTTCTGACATTTAAATTATTTGCCCAAAAATGAGCCCGTCCAACTGAATAAAAGCACTAATATATCCCTACAACCATTACGCCCATCCTAGGCATCAAAATACTGAATAATTGAGTTTGTCATCTCTTCTCATCCATCTGAAACTGCCTCTTTTTTCGCCAGCTGACGCCTCTGTCAACTCAATCTCCCGCGTCGCTTTAGACGTCGCCCTGGCCCGTCTTCAGAGGTGTGTGCCTCCGGGCGTTTCGAAGGCTCACCGCCACCCCCACATCTGCCCTTGTGCCCTTACGCTCTTGCGCCCTAGCACCGCTCCCGCAACATTTTCCGCCGACGGCGGTCCAGCAATTTCCGCTTTCCGGCCTCTTTTTTTTTCTCGCCGTCGGCGGCACGTGGTTTTTCTGAGCTCGCAGCACCGCCCCAACAGACACGTTCTTCAAAATGTATTACGCTTTTCACATGCGTAAAAAAAGGTGTTTGAAGTATGCGGAAAAATGGGTGCAAACAAATATAATTAACAGGAGTTTTATTTTTACTGAAGGTACATTTCTTCCAGTTTCCAAAGCCAAGTTCACGAAACAGTGATCAAATGTGATTTTTTTGGGGGGGAAAATTAAATCAGAATTACGTTTACAAAATACTTTAATGCATCTTTAAAAACACTTTCTAAACGGTTGGTCGTTCTTCCTATTGTTTATCTCCTGGTATTCGTTTTGAATATACTCCATTATTTCAGTATCAATGCTGAATTTGTGAACTGCTATTTTTTTCATTAAGTGCGCAATTCAATATCATCTATATAGGTTTTCAACAAAAAAGGTCATACATGTTGAATTTTTCCTTTCCGAATATTTCTAATAACGTACATAATTCAGAGAGATACAAAAATGTAATAGTTATTTAAGTACTTAATTCGGAAGTGAGTTTTGGTGTACGATTGAAATGTTGACGGGCGAGGCGACAGTATAAGGGGAGTCCTACAATTATACGCAGTAAAAACAGAGTTTAGGGCCACAATTCATGAAATGTTTATAACCCGAATGAATTGTGAATGATTTGGTTGGAATCGTAAATTGGACAGTATGAAAAATCAATTCTTGTCAATCAGATTCTGCAAAGAGCCACGCTCAACTCTGTACCAGGAGCGGTAGCGTTCTGCCTCTGCAGCCAGGCGCCCTTGCTATTCGGCCTCCGGCTTCCCCTCGCGATTCGGGCGCACCGTAGCACGTCTGCGTCGCCGTGTTTGCGAAAACATCTTATGTCGGATTCCCACGGAGGATGTCGGATGTCGCCTCGCGTGTGTCGCCTTCCAAGCGGAGGTCGGGCGCCGAGCCGCGCCATGTTTGCTGGATGAGGCCTTCGGAGGGCGGTTCACGGGCAGGGAAGATCCGCGACAAAGCGCCCCCGCCCCAGGCCGTTGCGGGGTGCCAACGGACGCTTTGAAACAGAGGAGGACAGTCAGGCACGACACGATTGCGGTCACGTTCCACGGCAGTTAATAGCACATAGAATCCGCTTTTGGTAGAAGTGCGGTAAACAACAATGCAAATAACAAAAGAAGTAAAAACTGAAAAATTTGAGCCCTAAATATGTTTGATTGATTGATTGATTGTTAGAGATCCCGGACGCGTCAACTACTTTGGGTCATTAGCCTACTTGCGGGTTATTATTCCCGTAAATGTATCGTATGTTTCTTGCTGGCAAGGTGGTTGTGATCTTCCCCACTGTATGGCGACATCCGGGGCCGACCTACCGTCAGCTAACGGGGTTTTCCTCAATCAGGTATCTCCCACCAGCAGTAGTCTTCCCTAATCGGCAGCGATAGTTCAACTGCAACATCTTTAATCTGCGGCACCTCTGACCGGGTTATCCTAAGTTTCTAACATCGATGGCGGCGGGTTTTCAATACTAGCTAGATAGCTAGTTTTTTCAATAATCCAATTACAGAACGCATTTCTTCGCTTGAAAATAGTACAATAGAATTCAGGTCGAAGAAGAGAATAAAAGCAGACGAGCGTGCGATGCAGAAGGCAGCCTAAAGAGAGAAAGCTGAAAGGCAACAAGGGGAGTGGATATGCGAGTGGAGAGGCGGCGAAGACAAATGAGAAAGGATGACGTGGTTGCAGGAATCTGGGTGAAACATTGCCTGTCGGGGTGGGCCTACTGAGCAGGGAATCCGCCTGTGCTGAGTGATTGGTGAGTGAGCAGCAAATACAGGAATGAAATGGCGGAAGGTAGATTCGTGAGGGTGGCTGATAATGCTAGTGAGAAAGAGAGAACAGGGTTGAGATGATGAGGTGATGAGCAAAGGAGAGGGTTGAGGAAGCTAACAAGGAAAGGGAATGAGTGGATGACAGAGAGATTTAAATGAAATTTGCTTCGTGTGAGTCTTCAAAAACATATAGAATTAAAAATATCAAGGCAAAGTTCGGCACGTAAACTCATTGGAACTTATTTTTCACACCTCTAAAATATGTCCATGTGAGGCCAACGCCTAGTGTCACCTGAAAATAGCATCTCAAATTTGAATATAAAGCTAACAATATATGTTATATTGTAGTAATAGTTTATGGTTTAAATACCGTATTAGTGTTTACGTACATTCGTATTTCTTTTTTGAAATTGGGTAAACAACGTGGAGACACTCAGTCTCAGTCACGTCTGTGCCAAACTGTAGCAACTCTAGTTTCTACCAGTAGATATCACATTTCGAGTACTTGATGATAGACCGTTTCTGGCGTTTTAATATTTTTGCAACAATACCCTATATAGAGTTTAATTTTTATGTTTTT
This sequence comes from Gryllus bimaculatus, assembly GCA_017312745.1. Classification (NCBI taxonomy): domain Eukaryota; kingdom Metazoa; phylum Arthropoda; class Insecta; order Orthoptera; family Gryllidae; genus Gryllus; species Gryllus bimaculatus. Next base: position 17,433,644 of record BOPP01000007.1, on the reverse strand, counting down.
GATGTAGATAATTTAACTAATATACGTGAATGAGTTTTATGCCTAACATTTTATATTTATAATGTTCCTCTGACTTCCAAACTGTACGTCACATAGTGTTCGTACGGTGCTACAGCAATAGGTGAAGTTTTATTACAGAATTTTTCAGAATCGTACTTCACAGGATCATTTCTGTAGTACGTATTCTCGCTTCTAGGCCTTAAACCCAGAAGAACCGCAACCACGATGAGGATTAGAAGTACTTTTTCCTGAGCGTGAGGCTTATGACAGCTTGGTGATTCACTGAACTGTCATTAACGATGATCGTTCCCCTGAAGTCTTCTGACTGAGGGGATGGAAGAGGAGCATTCTGAGTGGTCTTTATCTTAAGGAATTTAAAAATAATTCGTACATTTGATTTTTAAATAATATATTAACTACTTTGAAATGTAGTGTTCATTATACGAGTGAGAATTACAAGGTTCTATATTTGTGTGTTACATTGGTACTTTGAAATAAATCGGGACCACTTCGTATTCATTACAATACTCTTAATAAACATATTTGCACACAATAGTTAGTCATTACTTTTCAATTTTACACAATTGCTAATGCGACGGGGAGAAACGTTTCCTCATCGATCGAATATTTCGATATCAAGAACCCACAAAACACATACGCTAGAGGAAATAATTAACTAAGAACTAGATTTATCCACATTTTCTTTACCAGGGGCCGGCAATAACAGTTTTTATTGGAATACCGCCGTTTTCTGGCCAACGATTTCAATACTTTCTCTTCTAACGGAATAAGGACAAGAAATTAAACGAATATAACATTTAGTCTGTCACATCTTTTAGTGTTTAAAAAGGATCATTCCGATAGTTATCTAAGGAAAAAATAGTGTTTTTTTAATTATAGAGCTAATGAATGTGAGGATGCGTTGTTGGGAAGCAACATGGTGGCGCAGGAAGTGATCTTAGCGCGACAGGGCGTTGCGAGGCGGGGAGTTGTCTGCCACGGCGTGGGGCGGCGATTGACGGGGCGGGACGTTGCGGGAATTCAATTCAATGTTGCCTTATTTTGCGTGGCGAGACTCAGGCCATCAGGCCTGCTCTTCTGTCTGACCACGCAAATTTCGCTACGCTCCTTTTGCCGTCTAGCGGAGAAAGATGGCATCACTCGGGCGACGAAACAGACAATTAAACTTCAGCTCAGAGGCGTCTTTTAGGCTTGAGGATCTTTTACGTGCAGTTAATCTACGCCACAGGACAGCCGGGCTTTACCTCCCCTCCAAATGAAGACGTACGTAGAGATTTTTGGACTTCTTCCATCGGGTTTCAACCGGCAAACTTACAGCTAACTGTTATAACAACGAAGCCACTTAATGAAATGGGATGGGCATAGCGGTTTGTGGTCGGGCAGATGCGGGCTGTGGCGTAGCGCAGAGGGGCGATGGGTGGCGTGCGTTGCGGGGCTATACAGGACGTGGCGAAGCGGGCGAGGAGTGGCGAGGGGAGACTGGGCGTGAGGGTGCGGGCAGTGGCTGGGCGTGTCGTAGCGAGGTGGGTGGGTGCGTTGCGGGGCCCGGCAGGAGGTAGCGGGGCGCGTAATGTAAAGTGCGGTGGCGGGGCGCAGGGGCGGGGGGTGGAGCGGCGCAGCGGTGCGTGCGGTGGGGGGGGGTTAGGTAGCGTGCGTTGCAGGGCCTATGCGAGGCGTGGAGTGTCGTGGCGGACAAGGTGGGGCGGTAGACGGTGTGCGGCGGGGCGGGTTTGGAGTGGCGAGGGGCGTACGAGAAAGGCGTGACGGTGCCGATGTGGCGGGACGGTGTGGGCCGAGTAAGAGGAGGAAAGAGTAGCGGGACGTGGGGCGGTAAGAGGTGTGCGGCGGGGCGGGTTTGGAGTTGGCGAGGGTCGTATGGAAAGGCGTGACGGGTTGCCGACTGTGGCGGGACGGTGTGGGCCGAGTAGAGGAGAAGAGTAGCGGGAGTGGGGCGGTTAGAGGTGTGCGGTGGGGGGGGGGGGGCGGGTTTTGGAGTGGCTGAGGGGGGTTACGTAGGGCGTACGGTGCGGCGTGGCATAGCGTAGGTGCCGGCTGTTTGCGGGACAGGTGCGGGCCGAAGGAGGGGAGAAGATGGCGGGCACGGTGCGTTGCGGAGCGCGGCGGGGAACGTGGATTGGGCTGACATGGGATCCGCGGCTGAGGCGGGCGTGGGGTGGTGTGGCGGCGTGCTGCGAGTCCGTGACCATGCGGTGGGCGATATGGGATGTGGCGGAGCGGGCGTTGGAGTGGAGGTGGCGTGTTGTGGCAGCAGAGGCGGAGTGGGCTTGGCCGGGGCGATGCCAGTGCGGAGCGGAGCGGGGAGTGGGAGGTGTGGGCGTGAAGAGGCGGGCCGTGGCGGGGAGGGCGGCGCGAGTGAGAGCGAGAGCGCTGTGGCTGTAGCAGAGGTGGAGAGGTGCTTTATCCCGCGTTATTTATTTGGCGCCCCGGGGCGGCGGCGGCTGTGCGGCGCGGGCTGAAGGGCTGAGGGCCGCCCTGAAGGGCCGCGCTGATTGGGCTCAGAGGCCCTCCCCCTCCTCCCCCTCGAGGAACGATTAGTCAGCGCAAGGGACCGAATCAATTCCGCGAAAAGCACCGCTTAATAACACTGCCACCCACTATGCCTTGTTTCACGGTATAAATCGATTTCACCCAACAATAGAAATTATGGAATCAAAACAATTGAACACCCAATGTCGAATAGCATATTCAATTTATATTTTTTTTTCAATTTATTCACTTGTTTTATTACTATTATTATTACTAATATTTTTTTAAATATATTGCTAATATACTTCGTATACTTAGTACATATAACAAATCAGTGATTGTCTGTGTGATATTAATGTAAAACAACGGCATTCTCAGGATATTTAGAGACAATTAAATACACGTTCTTTCTAACAGATTTTTTTCTTTATCATTACATTGGATTAAACCCATACTTCAACAGATATTAATGTCCCAAAGTGTATACATAATAGGCCGACCAATTGCGAACCCTACAGCTATTTAGGGATTTATTTATATCCGGGTACCATCTCCATTTGCCCGAATACTTCCTGTAAGCGCCGAAGTGATTGTCCGGGACTTCTACAGCACCTCTCCTCTCCCTTAGTCGATCTGAACCACAGAATGCCCTCTCCGAACCCGACGCGGAGGCAGCCCTTGGGCTCAACTCGCGCTTAATGCTATACGCAACTCACTATTGCCCCAGGTAGTCCTTGGGCCCGATCCAAGTCATATACTAGTACGCGAGGTAGCTCTTAGATATAGGAGCTCGCATCTTTTTTAGACGGCTGGGAAATCAGTACCTCAGTGCCCACAAGATCTTAAAAGAGCTTTAGTCAACGGCAAGGTCAAGGGGTTTGGCAAACATTAAGACTTGAAGATGATAAGCGACCGACAGGAAATTCCCCGGAGTCACAAATATGACTGAAAGCATCGCCGCCAAACGCACAATTTGGACCTGCAGCACTGACTGCATTCGTGGGCGCACCCTCCCCACGCCTCCTATAAATAAGGATGTTCGTCTATAAAACTAGTGAAGCTAAAACAGCTCCTACTTTCTCGCCCACACTTTCACTCAAAATTACACGAAAAGTAGTCACATACTCGAAAAATTGTACATGATCTTGTGTCAAAATCTAATTTTAAGGAACAGATTTCATTAAGAGAAAAAATATATATCCTTAATATTTTAGTTGTAGGAAGGCTCCGAAAAAAATGTTGAACATTTGCAATTTTCGAAATATCAGGGTTTTCAACATACATGAGACCTGCATCATTCTCCAAAACGTCCTTCAACAAAATTTAATCGAAAACGATGGAGGCTTTTTTTAAAATTTTGTAACTGTTCCAAATGCTTCATATACAGTACCCCCAGGATTAAAATATCGGTTTCAAATTCAAAGTGTCGCGGCGTTAGTTATTTCGATAGGGGAAAATCAATTTTGAAAAAATCGGCTGAACGATCTATCCGCTTTCGTTTCGTCTAGCGTTTTCACAGATAGACGTTTCGCCGTCATTCGATTTTTCAATATGATATACTCACAAAACATATATTCTGGCTACACTACGTGTTAGAGGATTTTTTTTAAACTTTTCCACTTTCCGTTATTAGGGCCTTGTGATAAGAGTTTTTGACTGAGCATTCGCATTTCATAACTTTCTCTCTACCTCAAAGCGAGGAAGTAAAAAAGAATTATTGCTTGAAAATTGAGAGGTAGAAAGTCAACTACTGTTTCTTTCTTTAATTTCACTTTCTGCGCTTCGTAATTAACTGTATTGCTATTGTTGTCCTTGTTTTTTCATTCATCTGTGTTTTGTCTCTCGCGTTTACATGGTAGAATTTCAGCGTCTATTGTCAGAAAACAAAATAACTACTTACATTTTCAAAGCCGAAACACTTATCAGTTCTTTTTCACATCCTCTTCCCTTAAATTTACCATTCACTTCATGAGAATAAAAACTCAAAAGAATTGTGAATTATTTATGCAAATACCAACTAAAATTATGTTTTGTGAAATATAATTTAAGAAAAAATCTTCTGAAATTTCCGTTGTAAAATGCTCCACCGTGTCGTGAGTAATCCGGTCATTAATTTTTCAGTACAAAATGGAGTAACGCTGCGATGTGATAAAGTGCGCGGTGCATTAGTGCTGCATCGTTCTTTTCCATTAACACAGCAGCCATTCCTCTTCGCGAACTGATCTGCAGGTCGCTTTTAATGAGCAAATAGGCTACAGGCGGCTCATTGGCGAGCGAGCCTCGCAAGTGTGCTTTGCAATTAAGGCAAACAAGTCGCATCACCGGTGCAAATCTACGACGCAAAAGATATTGCGCGGAATGTTGACTTTAACGCTGTGCACACAGCACGAGATTTCCGGCGACTTAGTTTGGTTTATAGTTATCAGATTTTCAGTACGCGAATGTTAATAATTTCATATATGCGCGTCAAATACCAAAAGGGGCCTCGGTAAACCCCGAGGTTTAAAGCGAAATCCTAGATAATTAATGCAATATTCGAATAAAGTTTTATGCTACTCTGTATTCAGGGAGATTTGAAATGTGACAAATATAGTACGTATCATGGACTCGTTTGCATAATTTTGTAATTTAAAGAACTGTATGAGCATGGAGCACAGGCGTGCACAAATGTGAGCATTCAAGAATTTCGATCATCGAAAATACGAACTTTGAAAATAACAATTTAACAGAAAAAATAGCAACAAAGGAAACTGGTGTCCCGTAGAATTATTCATTCCGGTATTAATATATTCCTATGTAAATTCCGATGTTAATGCAGTTCAAAAAGCGAATAAAAATTAAACTTGCAAAAATAAATACAACTGCTACATTTTAATAAAATTGAAAACAGAAAGTACTGAAATACCAATCAATTGATCGGTCTACCTATTAGTTAATCAGTCAATCATTCAAACAATACATATCTTTCCATTCATTTATTTCGACAATAATCTCTACACAACTGCGTATCTCTCAATTTTTTCTTAATTAGCATATGCTGCTTAATAGTTATTTTATGTATTATGTACGACATTCGTTCTACTTTTGACTCGCATTTGAAAATCTGTTAATGTTGTCCGACGGTGAACAAGTGGTCATGAGATATAAATTGAATGCCTATAATCGAAATAAAAAAGGAACAAAATGGAAACCAAAGGAATTGGACTAAGACATGGTCAAAGATAAATATAAAAAATGCAAGAGAATTACGTACATGAGAGAACTGGGTACACAGGACAAAACTAATGCTATAAGAAACTGACATCTTCATTCTTGGAAAAATTTGGAAAGATCCGAAATGATTACTTTCCAAAAGACCAAAGAAGAGACGATAAAAAGGCAACAACCGTAGAAGAAAAAAGGAGAAAGAGATGAATTGAATTGTTGCCTTATTTTACGTGGCTCGGGCTATCAGGTCCGCTCTTCCGTCTGACCACGCAAATTTCGCTACGCTCATTTCACCAAATAGCGGAGAAAGGAGGTATTTCTTGGGAGACGAAACAGGCGATTTGAACCTATCTCAGAGGCTTCATTTTTCTGGAGGATCTTTTACATGCCTTAAATGTACTAACATGGGACAACCAGCTTTACTTCACCTCTGAAGGAAGGCGTACGAAGAATGTTTTCGCCCTAATTACACGGCTTCCATCGGGTTTGAACCCGCGGGCTTCGGTATAATAGTCCGATACGCTAACCGTTGCTGCTGCGTAACCACCACTGCTGAAGGAGAAAGAAAAGGATAAGTAGGAAAATACGAAGGAAAATAAGTTAAAAAGTAAACGAAGAAAGGGGAGAGAAAAGAATAAGAAGGGGACGAAGAGATGAAGAAGAAATCGTTTATCTTAGTATCGGCGTGGGTTTGCTTGTGATAGACGAGTAAAGAAGTTAGAAGACGGAACTCAAGAAATCAACACCAGTTTTACGTGTAGACTTCTCGGTACTAAACCCTCGGTGTTTTTAGGGCCAGCTATTCTCTCCCTGAAAGGTCGCCGTAAAGAATATCTACCCTCTACACTCAAGTGCTGTTACGTGTTTCAGTTTCCGGGGGTATCTGGATTCCGCGATCACATTTGTGTTTCACGACTGTGCCCTTTGTATCGCCTGCGTACCTCAAAAACCGTATTGAGAGTTCCGAGACGGCAATTATTCGTCGCAATGTCTTTAGTTCCAGTGCATAAAGTTACGTGCTGTGTAAGTTGACATTAATAAGTGCAAAACGGAATCAAGATTTATTGATAGAAATCGGAAACTAAAATTATTAAACTAAATACTCGTTTCATTTTGATGGTATGATAATTGCATCAATTTTGCCTAAACAAAATTGTTACCACGAACAAACAACTCGAGCAATTTTCTGTTAAACTTTTGCAAATCATATATGACATACTATAATTAAGCACAATATATTTATTATATACACTAAATGTTAAGGAATACGCAAAATGTTAGTAGGTGTAACACAACCACTAAGCTAAACTGCTTTTCAAAGTCTGAAGGATGTAGAAACTGTTACTGCAATTCATATTTTATCGGTACACTGGTAGCATATTTTAAGCAATTCGTAATATTCTATTACTGAATGAACAATATAAAATAATACTCATCGATAAATAGTAAACTATCAATATATGAATGAAATCTATATTATCTACTAGTTTCAAAAGTAGGCATAATTTGGCGAAATCAGTCTCTGACCATGTTAGAAGTGTCAACAGTTTTATTAAATACTCAGGAAATCTGAAAAATTAAGAAAATTAAAAATCTCGACTTTCTCTGAAAATGCATATATTTGATGATATTATTTCATTATTTGATGTTACATCTATATAATATTTTTGTTAGTTGTTTATCACAAAGGAAAATGAACTAAATAGTTTATTTCAGTATTCACCCATGGGAATTTGTACGTAACACAAAGTTTATTGATTGTAAATTGTAACTACACAGTGTACGTATGAAGAAATAGACTTCTCTGTCTTTTTTGTTTGTATTTAGCCATTATATGTCGCGGAAAGAGCAATTAACATTGGCGCCGTTAGACCCCGGGGTTCCTTGTCGGTCACCCAACCAGGAACCCGCGATGTCTCAAATTCGCTTAACCTTTCGTATTTTCACGTAATTAACGAATTCGGCTAGCGAAGGCTGTTGCGCGGCCATGGCCTCTCAGTACATCCATACCAGCATTCGCCTGGATGACCGAGGGACACCACAAAAACTCCGCGCAGGACGGACGGCACGGGCCTCCGGAATGCGAAGTCAGCCCGCTACGCCCTGAGCCACTTCCCTCGGTATTTTTCAGTCCGCGACCCGCAAAGAAGACAGTTGTAGAACACATTCAGACCTTAACGAAGTAAATAAAACACTAGGGTGCCATGACACAGTACGGTTAACGCATATTGATCCATATTGATATAACTCGCATATTGATCTCCAGAATATATCGTCGCAGGTTTCCAAGAATTCGTACTCAAAAAATAATGTTCGCGTCGCGTAAGAAAATGCTTTACCATACTCATTTCAAAATGCCTTCTTTTCATTCGTACACCAAATACGTTCTGTACTAGTCTTTTAAATAACCATTTGAAAATGTATTATTAAATGTGTTCTTAATTTATTTAACGCGATTTCCCCCTTTGCCACGCACTTTGCAACACCTCAATCGCCCGGCTGGGTGGGGGCGAGTCGCCCACTTCGGGAACCTGAGCCCGTAGCGGCAAAGGGATGCTTTCCGTCCTTAAGCCCTGTGTACCTCCGCGCGGACACCTCGAGCGGGGGGCGGAGCTGGAGATAAAGAGCCGGGGCGTTTTATTCGCTCTCTCCCCCTCTCCGCACCGGCCCCCCTGTCCTCCGCCCACACAGGCCCCCACTCTGCCACCGCTCCGACCCGCCGCCTTCGCCCCGACCCGACATCGCCCCGCCCAGCCCCGGCTCGTCCCCGTCATCGCCCCGCCCCGTATTCGGCCTGCCCCTCCATCACTCGCCTCACCATCCTCTTACCCCGATTCCTCTCACCAGTGCCTCCGTCGCCCGGCCATCACCTCACCCATAACCCTCACTATTCACCTACACCGCCATCTCCTTTCCCCGCCCTCGATTCGCCCCGTGTTCTCCCAGCCTCTCCATCACCCCACCATCGCTATCACCCCCTAGATTTCTCCCAAACGCTCCCATCCCCGGTCCATCTAAATCACCCCAACTACTTCCTGGCGGGCGCGCGGCGCCCGCTCCACCCCGTTCCTCACCTTCTTCCCAGCCCCGCTGGATCAGGAGGACGGCGGCTGTTGCGAAGGAGGCGGGGCCTCGCCCCGCCACGCCCAGCTCTACCCCATGCTCACTCGCCCGTTGAAATTCTCTGCCCCCGCCACACTCCCTCCCTCTTGGGGGTCAGGAGGGCGGCTGCAGCGAGGGGGCGGGGCGCCGGTGCGGGAACGCGAGCGAGCGAAATCTGCGCGAGAGAGCCCACGCAAATGACGGTCTGCGGGGGGGAAATTCATTTCCTGCGCCCGTGTGTATTACGTACACGAAATGCGACACCCTTTCAGAGGCGAACGGAGCTAAGCCACTCGCCGCGCGACGAAAGGAGCGGCCTCTGTGCGCATGCGCCGCTGCCCTGCCTCGCCCCCACGGCCACCTGCGACGCCACATGGTATCGTTGGCAGCGCTGCACTTGGATCACTGATACCGTTTCTAAATACTCTTCTGTGAACCCCAGCCCCTGCCTTCCCAATCCCTCTACTAGAATACTGGACCATCCGTCACTGTCCCTGCCTTCATCTCCGCCCCCCCG
>BOPP01000007.1:17374956-17424271 GCA_017312745.1 Gryllus bimaculatus | reverse complement strand
CTCCTCTTCGCTATCCCTCTCCCCTCCACTAACCCATTCCCTCTGCTATCCGACTTCTAATCCTGTATCTCTCCTGCCGTACAACATCCCTCCCTCCTTCTCTAACCGTCTTCACTCCGCTGTTTCCCTCTCCTCTTTCCCGATATCCCCACCCCTACCGCTATTTCCACTCCTTCACTACCTCCTGTACCCTCCTCTCTATTTATCCTTCCGCTCTCCCTCTCCCCTCTACTAACCCTCACCCCCCTCTATCTACCTCCCCTCCGCTTCACGCCCTCCCATCCAATTACCCCCTCCCGTATGATAACCCTCTTCCCTTCGCTATACTTGTCCTCTTTCTTAATCCTCTCCTCTATTGCCCATCCCCTCCACTACCTCCCTCTCCCCTTCGCTATCCCTCTCAGTCGCCATCCGCATCCATCCGCTACATCCCACTCCTTGGCTATCACTCTCCCCTCTGCTATCATTCCTGTCTTCTTTGGGACATCCCCACTCTACATCATCCGTATTCATCTCCCCTCACCACTTTCCGCTGCCCCAGCTCATCCTCGTATCACGTTCCCTACCTGTTCTGAGTCCACCACAAAATCCCCCCTCACACGCACGCACACACACAGAGTGTCCAGGAGGTTCTTGGCTTCGTGGTCTTCCCTTGCTGCGCCCTCGAGGGCTTGTTTCGCCGCTTCTGCCTCGCGATTCCCCCGCTCCGGTTTCCGTCTACCGCTCACGTTTCGCGTGTCGTTCTGCGACTCTGTTGGACTCGCTGGAGCGCAGCGCACGGCGCTCGAAAATTGAAGAAAAACGGCGGACAACATATTACAACTTTATTGAAAGTACCTGACATTATATTTAGTAGTTTTGGGGGTCGCTGATTAATATACTGAAGTCAGAATACTTAAATGCATAATGGCGAATGATATTTCGTAAATATAATTAAATTGGGTTAAAATACCTTAAATGAGTGTTTTAAAGATCGCTAATTACGTAACTGAAGTCAATTTGATAATAATAGAGTGCTCATTTTTATTGATTGAACTATGCGCTGTGTTGTCTCGTTAGGGTCGATACCCCACAACTCCAAAAAACGTGTACACGATGCGTTTCACTCCTTAGTATGTCTCAGAGTTTTTAACTGTTTTTAACTTTATATAAATGACCATATATATGTTTGGATAATGATAATAATAGTAATAAAGTAATAATAATAATAATAATCATTTTGTGTTCAATAGACATATAAAACATCTCAGTTGTGGTTATTATGTCTGTTAAGCGGTTAATCGACAGGTGAACAATTATATGAATAATATGTTCATATTAGTATGTATTATAATTTATATACTGTATTTTTAGTTTAAATCCCGCGTAAAATACGTAATTCTTGAAGTAATGATTCGTTTAATTGTGATTGAAACGTGCCGATTGGCCCTAAGTGGCTCAATTGCCGTGCAGCTGGACGCTAGATAGCGCAATTGTTATGGGGACGTCAGGGTGCTTTCGGGCGCTCTGAGGGAAGACAGAGCCCCTCCCCCTCCCTCTCCCGTCGGGCGCAAAGGGGCGGAAAGGGTTCAAGGGAGAGCGAATAAGCTTGCGGTAATCCTCAGATAGAGGCTGCGAGTTTCACGAAATTGTCTTGCGGCGCATTTACGTACCACAAAACGCATCATAGAATGCTGTAAGTGTAATGGATATGGCCTTGGAACGAGACATTCAAATTGCGAAATACTTGGGATTCTAAAATAAATTGATTAGATATCCCGAGAATCGTTGTGGCTTATTTGAAAATTGACTTCCATGAGATTGTTGTCAAGAGGATGTAAACAATTTGATCTACTATGATGCAAGTAAAATGTATTGGGAGTTAAAATGTTCGCCCTTGAATGAAAATAATTAATTCAAACAACAATGTAACCGAATGTTCCTTCGTAGCTAATACAATTTACGCTATGTCAAAGTGAGTAATTGTATTTACGATTTTCGTGCAGTGAGGAAATTTGACTTTAACCTTTAGATTTAGGTATTTAGCATACACTCTGGTTAAAATAACCATTATGATTAAGCTGAATGATTATTCGGGAAGGTAGTAGTGACCATATAGTGGTCTTTTTGCCACGTGAAATATACAGCGTTCAATCCTATCTGATCGCCTTTATAACATTTTTATATATTTTCTAATGGTATGTCTGTATGATTAATAGTATTATTTTCTCATCGACAGTAGCCATTAGTACATTGGATATAAAATGAGCCGTTTTATCTCCTACTGTTAATATATTGGCACTCGAGATTCATACAGTAGTTAATGTATATCACGGCAGGAAAATTATACATTTTGGAGATACATGTACCAATAACTGAGCGGGAGCATAGTTGTTTCACGGCCGAGATGCACACATGTTTTGCACACTTACAAATTACGTAAATTGTCAGAGTTTTCAGTTTACTTCTTAACGAATAAACCTTCATATCGTCGCCAGAAAGATCTCTAACCGAAATAAAAAGAGTAGGTAACTCATACGTCCACTGAAATCACAACACTCTTCATATCATTCTCAAATGTTACTGGTATTTTGCGTCATTTAATATTTGTGTATTGTGTTGGTAGTACAGGCTTGCTTTCACGATCCAGGTCGAGAAATTGCTTGGCATACCCCGTAAATTTGAAGCTTTTCATAAGAGCCTGTGAAAGACAGTAAATGAGAGTGCAATAGACATGTTTCCCTTTTGGGAATTCGGTTCCAGTTTCCGCCTCGAGCGCTACAATGTCTTACTCATTAATGAGATGTTATTTTACTCTATGTCACAAAGTACATTTAACTTTCATTTTTATTAATTTCGTTTTAAACACGAGCGCGTTTTTATTTCATTTGTTTTTTTTATTATTTATTGTTCGTCTTATTTACAACCTTCTTCCTCAGCCAGGTTCTCGCCTCTCTCCCCACTCTCTCTCTCTCTTTCTCTTTCTCGCTCTCGCTGTCTCGTTCTCGCTGTCTCGCTCTCGCTCTCTCGCTCTCTCTCTCTCTCGCTCTCTCTCGCTCTCGCTCTCGCTGTCTCTCGGGCACCGCCTCGGGTCGCCCGTGCGTTTCCCGCAGCCTCTCCGTTGGGGCCGCGCGTGCATCTCGACTCCCCGCGTGTAATTGCCCTTCGCGCGGCCCAAATTGAATTCCGGGGGCCACGGGCGCTCTTTGCGCGCGGAGAAACATTTGGCTGCGAGGAGGAAGCGGAGCCACCTGGCGGCAAGGGACAGCAGGATCAGAAATGAGACGTTCAACTAGGGGGTAGGGGGATGTAGAAATGGTCGTAAAGAACATTGTAGATAACATTGGATAACAAAGCTAGTGGTGGTACAATACTAGTCGAATTCTCAAAGGTGCTTTCAGTCCACTAAACGCGATGATTCCAACTCGAATACCTAGGTTTAGCAAGTTATTTATGGAATCACTACACAAAAGAGTCAAGACTCAATAAAACGTAAGCAGATGATACATTTTCATTATATAGTACTTATATTGTTTCTTATTTTGACGAATTTAAATGGAATAAACCATTTAATATCTCATGCGGTTGGTTTATTAGAAGTGGGCTGTTTTGGACGTTCATCTACAATTAACCAACCACCCCTTCTTCCTATGGATAGCTAGCTTGCGTACCGTTTCCTGTAATTGATTAACTACATAGAGAGTTGCCATTACTCAGGATATTTAAAAATACAAATTAAGACATTAAATACGTATGAGTTACTAAGTGTATAATTCCATCAAGGTGCAATAATGCAACTGCATCTTTTTTCAAGATGATTAAATTTTGTAAGCACCTTGGTACATAAAATTGGAACAATGGGACGATTGCTGACATCATTCAGCAATAAGTCACACAACTACAACACAGTTCACTTTTTCTGAGGAGACAAACACAATTCATCTGCTCTGAAAAGATAAAGCATAACACATGACTTACAGTGACGGACAGATCAGCTGTTCAGCGTTCACGTGATCTCGTACACGTTGCAAGAGGTAATGCCACGACTTCGACGAAGCGTAGCCAGCGCGAGGGGCGGCGCAGAAATTCAACCCACATGTGTGTGCACACACGCTGTTGATTCCACACGACGTTATTGACAACACACACGTTTCGGCAATGCAAAAAATACCACGGCTCGTCAGTGTGACCATCATAATAGCTCACGACCGCAAGCAAAGTCAATTCAGTTATTAACAGAATTCCATTGCTAGACGTTTCGTTGCATTACACTATCACAAAGTTATTAAAATGATTGCGTGTAACTGGCTGGAACAACGGAAGACACATACGCTTCGCATGAAGCTTATAGCTCAACTGCCTAAGCTGTGAATTATATAGCGTGCGATAGACCAATAAGAATATATTTTACATTAAAAATTGAACATTAATTAGAAATTTATTTAGTTTTCATTGCAAAATCACACAATTGCATGCGATGTTAAAGCTAGGAAGTTCTGATGTGTTCCATAAGATTAACAAATGATTGGTTCTGATGTAATCGTTATAAGGCGCGGGACCAACGTTGCAGATTCGTGGAATTCATGCGCTGTAACGCTGTAAACAGCGATGGCAGCGGTCTGAACGAGGATGTAATGCCAGACGTGGAAGGTACAGTAAAATATAAATTGTACTAAACTTGTGGTATTGTGACAGGATGTAATAGATGTGCCTAATGCACAAAAACTATTTAATAAATTATTGGTTGTTCTAACAACAGAATGCATTTTTTCGTGCCTGGTGCGCGAGTGTGATGAATGCCCGCGCAGCGCCAGCAAATAACGTGCGCGCTGCGATCGTCATTCCGCCGTGGCGCCGTGGGCGGCGCAGCGCGTGCGGTCAGCGAGGGGACATCGCCGCGTGCGCACACAACAGCGCGGCCACGCCCACATCCATTGACCGGTCTGCCCCGCGCGCCCTCGCTCACTGCCGGTCACCGCCCATTGCCCTCCGCCCACGGGCCACCTGCCCACCCCCACTACCCACCGCTCACTATCTACATCCCCTTCCATCTTGTACCCCGGTTTCGGATTATTTCCTATTTGAGACATCATCCCACCCACTTTGATTGATTAGTGATTTCGGGAGCGTCAACTGCTAAGGTCAATAGTCTCGTGGGTAGTGCGTGTGTTTTCCTCAGGAGATGGCCGTGATCTTCCCCCTTACTTCTAGGCTGTCCGGGTGACGCCGCGTCGTTGGCAGATAGGCCGACGTTTCGCCTGTCATGTCGCAGGCTTCTTCAGGGTACTCTGTCTTCAGTACCCTGAAGAAGCCTGCGACATGACAGGCGAAACGTCGGCCTATCTGCCAACGACGCGGCGTCACCCGGACAGCCTAGAAGTAATGGACTCGAGCCGCGGAAGCCTACGTGTACGTGATCTTCCCCCGCTAGATGGTGAGATCCGGCACCGGTCTACCGACGGCTTTTCTCCTCCCAGGAATCTCCTACCAGCGGGGCACCACCCCAACCGGGCAAGATCAAAACTCCCGACCGGTCTCCCGGTATGTGGGGTAGTGTAGTGCATATAAGTGTGCGTGTGTAAGTAAGAAGTGACGATATGACAGAAAGAGGAAGGGAAGATCTTGCGCGGTCCGTAGCCCGTTTGTTATGGTACTGCTCCAGTATTATTCTGTTATTGATTGAAGAAACCACGGTAAACTACCAATCAGAGCAAGAACTCGTCACTAGAATTCTTTGAAAGGTCACGAAATCAATAATTGATACCCTGAGCTACCTAAGACGAACTCAGTGCCTAAACTTCCCACCGCCCCTCATACCTTACATGAAGCGAAACGGCAACCATTACTGTATGATCTGAGTGGTAAAGGGGGGGCTCGTATAAAGGAGTTGGTCAGAACTCCTGTAGCGAGTTCAGGGGGCATCGTTATCCAGAAAATGGCTGAAGCTTTCTTGGAGCGAGTTCCAGCCCACAGCCCGCTCTCCATCCCTCATCCCTGTAGTCTCCAGGGGGGTCCGCAGTCCCGGACCAAAATCTAGATTTCTATTACAATGACGAATAACGAGTGATTGCTACGACATTCTATCACCCGAGATCAACAGAGGGTGTACTGAAGTGTGCAAAACGACACCACAAGAAACAGGAGACGAATTTTTGGCCTGAACATTCATCTTCCTACGTTGTCTGACAACTAGTAAAACAAAGTAGTAAACACAAAAAACATGTATTCTTTGTCAGAACAGCCGAGAGAATAGTTTGAGAAGATTGCGTCCTATTGGATAGGAGTCATCCTCTCTTGCAAGCCAGTCGTGCCATGACTGAATTTGAGGTAGTTCGCTAGACCGCTGTGATATTCGCGACTGCCCCACGCCGCAGGACAATTGTTTCGAGCAGGCCCGGCATAATCCGTTTCTTTCACAATCGCTCAGTAACAAATACACCACTCATGAATTCACCCCAATCCACAGTCAATTTTATCATAAATATGATAATGGAATGGAAATATATAGGGCTGTTCTTTGCAAACCTCTACTGTATCTACTCCCATAGCTCGCTTTTCATCGGAGTTTTTATTTATCGTTCGCTCTCTGCCATAAACCCGCATTCCTCGGCCTGCAAACAGAGCGGGGAGTAGCGCGTGGGCGGAGAGCGGGGAGGAATTGTGTTTGCGGGAGGGGTAGGGGAAGGGGTGGAGCGTGGAGGGAAAGGCGTGTGAGGGATGAGTGACGCTGGACGGGAAAGTCGGTTGGTTGAGTGACAGCTCCAAGTACGCCAGCTGCTAAAATCATTAGTCCAGTGAATAGAGAGAAATCTTTTTTATTCTGAGAAGTGGCAGTGTTTCTTCGTAACGTGGTGAGATCCGGTACCAAACTACACGGCTATTCGCTGGGTATTTCACCTCCAGTCCCATCCGCGACAAGTTCAAAGGTACTGAGTGCTCCCCTGGCATGTGGGGTAGTCTAGAGCTCGTCAGTGTAAGGGGAGACGATAGGACAAGGAAGATACAGGAATGGTAACGGAGAATCCGTGACCCGTTTGTTAGAATACTGCTCCATCATTTACTTGGCGTTGATCGCAGAAACCAGATAATAGAGAGCACAGCAGCCAGCAGCTAGAATTTTAAAGACAGCGGCTGTGTTTGAGTAAGCTAGAATGAAAAATCCGCCACCATAGGAATAGAACCGTAGGATCTCCCAGTCAGTCAGCGCCTCTTGGCTGAGTGGTGGTAAAGTCGGACCGAGGAGGCGGAATAGGGTGGAGCGTGGGTGGGCGTGGCTGAGCCTCGCGGAGCAGAGTGGAATGTCGTAAGGTTGCGGGGAGCGGGACGTGGCGGACAGGGAGAAGCGGGGCGTACTTGTCTTGTAAAGGAAATCTTATCGGGACAAGGTGAAAGGAGTCGGGGGTGGGAGGAGAAGGTCAATAGAACGAAACCGGGAAGATTGTGACGGTGAGACGGGAAGAATCACGAAGAGGGGCATAGCCGAGGCACGTAAGGCGGGGAGAAGCGGTTGGGTAGAAGCGGGGCAGAGCTGGGCGGAGAAGGGCGTGGCTGGGCGGAGTGGACGGGAGTGGTGCCTGGCGAAGAGGTTGGGGAGGAGCGGCGGGGCGGAGAGCTCATTGCGGAGTAGGTTGGGGGGTTCAAAGAGCGGAGCAGCAACGGGCGGGGCGGGGCGGAGGACGGATGTTGCGGGCGGCGTGCTCCGCAGCGGGGGCGCATTAGCCCCGCGGGGCCGTCGCCCACAAACAACGCGCGGGCGATAACGCGCGACGCCATGTGCGCGCGTGCGCACTGCGGCGCGGCGCGGCGCGGGGCGGGAGCGGGGGCGGGGGCGAGACGGGCGGTGGAGGAACGCGTGGGAGGGGACGCGGTGAGATGGCGCGGCGCAACGCACTGCAGAGCGGAACGGAGCTGCATGGGGCGGGAAATGTACGAAACAGGACGGGGCGGGGTGGAACACAATGGAACGAGGGGGAAGGCAGCGCAACTAAGCACTACGCGACGGGCCGGTGGTTTACGCGACGGGACGGGTTGGGACGCGACAGGACGAGTCGGTGTGGAGCAGGGCGTGCAGGGACGCAATGGAACGAGACGCTATGTGACGGTATGAGGCGGAACGCGACGGAACAAAGCTATATGCGACGGACCGATGCGATCCGTGATGGGACGAGATGGTACGCGATGGGATGCGACAAAACGCGACGGAACAATATGATACACAAGAAGGGACGCGAAGGGATGAGACGATACGCGACGAAAGGAAACTGAACGCGACGGGACGAGGTAGTGCGCAAAAAGACGAGACTACACACGAGGGGAGGAAACAAGATGGACCACGGTGGGGCGTTATGCAACGAAACAACACTGAAAAAGACGTAGTAAATCGCGACAGAGCGAGAAGTCGGGGCGGACTGGACGGGACAGAGAGGGGCGTGGCTGGAGGAAGTGGAGGGAGTCGTCGCAATGTGGGCGGGATGAAAAGTGCAGCTCTCCACGTGTCCGAGTGCATTTGTTGAGAGGGTAGTTAAGCTGTGGCGTAGCCAACGTTTTCCACCTTTTTCGCAAAGGCTCAAATTTCAGTCTTCAATTAGCTTTTCCTCTCTTACCACCATTATTATCTACTCATTAACACATTTTCTCACGTAATCACTCCAGGCAATCGCTAAAGGAATAAGTAATTTACAACTTAAATATATCATTAGTGAAGCCCGATTACTTCAGCTCAGTGAGGAATATATTTATTCAATAATCATTCTCCGAGTTCTTGCGTCAGTAAGTGGGTTCTGTCCCGAATGGCGCGATAAGAGAACAGCCAAAATCTCGAGCTGAGTTACCATTGCAAATAGTTTTTATTTCATGGCCACGAATATTTTCTTATCAGATGTCAAAAATGCGCTTTTCACCTGATTTCATAAAAATACTTGGTCTGTACTTGAGCTGCCGACCAGGACGGCCGCTAAGAGCCCAAGTGGCTAAGAGCGTGCACAAACTTAGCGCATCGGATCGAAGAAATGCAAGTTCAAGTTGCACCTTGCGCATGGATGTTTGTCCCTTTTCTCTCGTGCATGTGTTGTGACGGAGGGTCTTGCGTTTTGCTGACCCCAGATCAGAAGAGTCCGCGAGTGTGTGGGTGACTAGTGTATGGTCAAATATGCGTTCCATGAGGGACATTAAGATTAACCAGCAGTGGGCTGGACAAAAGCCCTAGTATATTTGAGTTAAGGCAGAGATCAAGAAACCGTGCACGGATAGCACTTCTTCCCTTAGTACGTCACACGGTTTTTAACTGTTAAATAAATAAATAAATAAATAAATATACAAATATACAAATATACAAATAAACAAATAAAGAAAGAAACAACTAAATAAACTAACAAACAAACAAATAAATAAAACATTGTTTTGTTGGTTTTTAACTGTAGTTGTATTGTAGAAGAGCTGCACATAATAGCAAAAAGCACTTTAGTTTCTTCTTCTCGGTTCCATATTTCCAAACTAGAATAATCAATCGTGAATATTTGGGAGCAACAATGCATTTTATCTCGAATGTTTTCGGTTTTCTCTTACTCTTATAATGAATCATTGACGGCGCTTAAAGAAGAAAGGAATCCTCAAGAAATAATAGGTTGCTGAAAATAAGTGGTCTCTTGTAGAAAGACGCAGTTCATCATAGGAAAACAATTAGTTCTCCAATCATTTCAAAATAAAGGATGTTTGCGAAAAAGAACCGCACACTTACAAAACATTCATTTTATGTGCTCACAAAGACATTTTTCCGTAATATTTATTACTTCATCGACGTTCATCTCATGATATATCAATGAAAACGGCAGGCTCCGACAGATGCGTGCAGAAGGGGGACAGATGGGGCAACGTGCCTCCGACTTAATTGGGGCCCCGATTTTTTCATTCAAAGGAAATGATAACGCATTTACCTCTATTCCAAACATAACATTATAAATTATTTTTGATGCATAGAGAAATGAATTATGATTATGAAATAGAAGAGAAATATTTTTTTGTTTGAAATAAGGGTCGCCCCTTGGATCAACTGCCCCAGCTCCCTGGTTTTCTCTGAGTGTCCTTGGGTTCAGATACAGGAAATCATTATTAATAAGATGTAATTTACATAGGTGGTTTCCACAAAGAATACTGGGCTTGTAGTCGCCAACGGTGAGAGGGGGTTAAAGATGGGCCACGTAGTATTTCTTTCCTGTTATCTTTAGGTTAAGAGTAACAGTTTATAACTTTTATTATTAGCTTTATCAATGCTAAACCTTTTCGTCTTTCGATGCCAATTGGATGTTCACAAATAAAGCGAAGTGCGTAATCGCTTCATTGAAATTCCTGCGTTCTCTCGGTCAGGCCTGTCCACAAACACGTTGCTATCACATTTGAGCATATTTCGATGTAGAAAGCAGTTGTGTGTTCGAATTGACATAGTGAATATGGAATTAGTTTATTTAGAAAAAGGATCTGTATCTCTTCCAAAAAGCAAGTGCAGTAAACGTTCAAATATTTGAGCCCTTGCCATTGCTTAATTTTGTTCAATTAAAACAAACTTGCAAAAAATTATTGTAACATATTTTTTAATGCATGTAGTACTTGCTCTTAAATGTAATCCATCCATCAAAATGTCCATCCATCAAAATGTTTCTTCCATTATTTTGCAAATTTTTCGGAGAAACGCCACTGATATATCCCTCAAAAACAATATTTATATTTTCTTTTCAATTTTACATCTTCACTCCTTAATGGATAACACAGCAATAGAAAAAGGTTTCTTATTACAGAATGCTTTATCGAAAAAATATTTATTCGTTTAAAGTGTAAACAAGTATTGTATCTGCTCGAATTAATAATATCATCAACAATAAATTGAGAAATTTTTGTCGGAATAAACAATAAAAATCCTGAGAGACTCTCAAGATCCCCAAATCTCTAGCTTCGGCTTTGAAATGGCACTAAAACAGGGTAGATAAAGAAATGGGCGGCTGGTGATGACAGTACTGCAAATCAGATACGGCTTCGCCTGTGGCTGCAGCGGTAGACCGCCATTCCACAAGAACGTCACGTCACGCCACATCAAACACAGATCGTTAGCGAAACATTTCCATGATAGTCGTTTGAGAGTCCGATTTCCGATAGTTGTGGGTCCCTCAGTTATCAGGACCCGCCACCAGCGTAAGTACACAGAGACGAGAAACGCAAATAGCACACAGGAAAACAGACCAAACCGTCATGTCAGACGTTGCCAGAGAGTGAAAAAGCAAGCGACAAGAACGCGGTTGGAGATCCAGTACAGCCACAGACAGGATTTACGCCTCAAAATGGTCAGGTTGAGTCGGTGAAGAGAACATTGAAAAAACAAATAATAAGCGAAACGAGTATTTTTAAAATCATTCATTTTTTGTGATAGTTTCAACAACTGTGAAGAACAAAGCAAACACGACGAAAGCAATGACGATCATAATAGAGAATATATGTAGTAATACACTCTAGCAAGTTGAAATTTGTAGAACATAATAGCAGCCGGACATCCAACTGCTGGCAAACCATCACGAAGACGCCCAGTTTCGGTGTAGCTTTCGTTTCCTTTCAAGTGGTGTACTCGTAACTATATGCCTGGCGCTAAAAAGACGCTACGGCGCTACAGTGCCGACCAATAGTGACTGTAAAAAGGCTCTGACCCGTTTCTTTTTAATTGATTGATTAGTGATTCTTGTCGCGTTAACTACTAAGGTCATCATGCCTGTAAGTGTAGTGCACGATTGTATCGCGGGAGGTCGCCGTTGTTTTTTCCCGCTAGATAGTGAGATTCGGCGCCGACCTACTACTTAGATTGCCGGTTATTTCCTCAACCAGGCAGGTTCTACACTTCCGACATGTGTGGTAGTAGAGCATATAAGTGTAAGTGTGTGTAAGGGGTGAGGATAGGACAAGGAAGAGGTAGGAAAGATCGCGCGCGGTCCGTGGCCCGTTCGGGTTCCGGCTCGTGGCTTCGGCGTTCACCTGGTGTTCATCGGAGGAACCACGGAAAAACTACCGCTCAGAGCACCCGGTGGTTAGAATTCTCCTCCTGGCAGCGCCTGAGTTCAACCTAGCTCTGTTGCTAAATTCTGCCATAGTCCGAACTGGAACCCTAAGACCTCCTGTCAGAGGCACTGCATCAGTTGACGCTCTAAGCCAATAAGCTGGAGAACCGTTCGAGATTTGTGGCAGTTTCACCCGTACTTCTCCTTTGCGTGTTTAACGGTATTCTAAAGTCACTTTCGGACGCCCATTCTATCTCCCAGAGTTTACACCTTATGCTCCCGAACAAAAGAAGTTGTTTCTGTGCCGGAATGACGGAACTGTACCAGCTACAGCATCACGCGAACCGACTTTAGGTCAACCACAAAGTCGCTCAATCGGGGAGTTCCACTCTCCGAGTTGTGGCTACAGAGGCTCGTCACCAAAACGAACAACCGGTACCGGTCAAACTATAACGCATTACGAAACGGCGAGGGAGGGAGTAGTGGTGCTGGTATGCTGCGTGCGTGAGCAACTTTGACGAGCGAGGTTGATGGACAGCAGCGATTAAGATGATAGCGTGATTGATGGGGGGCGCAATTGTGTCACAAGACACGAAACCTGTCGCGCCAACCTGAGCTTGTTAGTTGCACGAATGAGCGATGATTGTTCAAGTAGATATAGTATGATGGAGCATACGTGGAAAGAAAATCAAATACGTACGTCCTTCGAGAAAAATTTACAAAGACGTTTTCGCCGTCCGGACGGAACAAACTCGGAGTTCCCGACTGATATCTCGGCATGTGTGGTAGTGTAGTGAATGTATGTGTAAATAAGGGGGGAGAATGTCAAGGAAGATGAAGAAAAGATCGCGTGTGGTCCGTGGCTCGTTTGTTAGGGTACTGTTCCATATATGTGTTTTTTGTTTTCTACATGACTTACATGACTGGCGTACCATCATAGATCTGGGTTCCTGCTCCAGAGAAGCCCTTGCACGGTGTGGGGATGAGGGTAGCAAGAAACAGCCACCCGACCAATGAGCGCCACACCAGACTAGAGGGATTTCCAGTGAGGGGGGGTTACCGGTCGCCGGAGTGTCGCACGTGAGACAGCTCGCTTACGGAGCGTCCCAGGGAAGCGCGTGGGGACCGATGACGTACAAAGTCACGTGGTTCGGTCCTTTACAACCCCGTGCTGCGAAGCCACCTGCGGGTAACGCATTTTGGTTTCCTCGGAGTAATACTGCCAAAACGTTCCGTCTAGGCTTGCGCGAAGGTGCTGCGGGCACGAGGTGCCGCGATGAATTCGGACACGGCTGAGTGGTTCTCGACCACCGTAGATCAGAGGGTGTGCTTGCCAGGGCACGGCAGATGCCTAGTTGCGTATAAGCCGAGTTTGCTGGCACCGCCGCAAAGTGCATGGAGGGGTGGGGGCTGAAGGGAATTATCTCCAACAAAAGCCTTAGAGTGTGAACTTGTGAACTTGTATACTTGTATATGTAAATAGTTGTATAAATAAACTTTATATAGTTCACTCGTGTCTAGGGTCTTGTGGCGTATATCTTTACCCATGACGTCACACTAGCTATCGTGCGGGTAGAGCTCTGCTGCGGCATTTGCCTGTTATTAATGGGAGAAACGACCAACGGAATCAGCCGGCTGCTACAATTCTCCTCCGAACAGTGGCGAAATTCTATGTAGCTAGTGCCGAAAATCCTGCCACCGTGGGGACTCGAATCGTAGGACCTCCCGGCCTGTGGCGCTGCGCTGCCAGCAGCTGTCGCTGAGCAATCTTTCCCCGTGGTGGTGATGGTTGCGGAGGGAGAGGAGGTGGTGACGGCGTGTGCGGGAGCCGGTGCTGTTGCGAGGCCGCTGGTGGCAGCGCGCAGGGTAATTAGGGAGCGTCGCCAGCAGAACGCTGGCCCGGGCGACCGAGCGCACGGTGGGGGCGGGGCGGGGCGGGGCGGGGCGGGGCGGGCGAGGGCGACAGCGAGAACCTCGTTTAAGCGTGGATTTGCCTCGCGGGGCGGTCGCAGGGGCGCGGGCGGTGTGGGCGAAGAGAGCGAAGAGGGCGCGAGGCACGCCTGTCGCATGCGACGCTCGCCCGGCGCTGTTGCTTGCGCGACAAAAGGCGTCGTTTTCCTAAATTGATATTTCGTGTTGGCTCGGACCGTCAAATATCATACTGTGCTGTGTGAAGTGCGTGAGGCTGAGGATACAGTGCGCTATGAGTGAGTCGTAGGCTGATATCGTTTTCGGGATTATTGCTGAGCAACAGTTTTTCTTAGTTAAGGTTCTTGTACTGTAACTTTCCATCGGTTGAACAAGAAGATCTATGAGTATTGTGACAATTGCAAGTAACTAATCATTTATTGCCCGATTACATGCAACAATATTTGTTTATGATTGAAGAAAGTAAATTTAAATTCAAATCTGAAAAAAAACATTTACAATTCGAAGTGTCGTAAAAATTCCCAGTACGAATTTCCTCAAGCGAATGGTATCTGTATAATTTTCAGAGACACGGCGATGCAGGACGTCGTACCAGTCTATTCGTTATATAGACCCTAAAGGCGAATATTCGGATTCTTTATTCGCATATATCCGGACCAAAAATGTAGCTGAACTTGGCTCCATTTGACACAATCAGTTTTCTTTTTATAGACAAAATAAGAAATTGTTCTTTAAATTTTTATAATTTTAAAGGAATATAAAAGTTAAAATTTAAAAAAAATACTTCACGCTCTAAATATTGAGTGCTCAGGCTGAAACGGGGAATGTTTAATATTTTCAACGATATTGTTGTCATGAGAACACATTTCAAAGTGCGTAATGAGGAAAAACAGTCATATAATCTTCTAGGAGAAAATTATTTTCTTCGCAAATAACATTTTGAAAACGTTCAATTGCAGTTCTATCTAAACTCTTCGTCAAGAAATACGTAATACAGCCGATTTTGAATCTTTATTTTTTATGAAAATCAGCCAAAAAAGCTGGTAATTATTTTTTAAACCGAAATATACGATTACGCAGCTTTTCCATCTTTCGTTTGTACAGTCTAGTTTCTTGAGATACAACAAGCATAATCGAGTATTGGGCTGGGAAAAGATTATGAAAACTGACCTGTTCGTCACTGTAAGCGCTTCTAGAAACTTCCACATTAAAACAGTTGGTATTGTGGAGATATTGCTAATTCTGATATTAAAACAGAAAAAAGAATATATCATCCACAAATGTAGATTAGAAGCTACAAGAAGTGATTACAATCTGTGTTGACCGCTTTACTTGGATACACCTTGACCAAAAGCAATAATCCTCGAAACATGTAAAATTAAATGTAAATGGTGTTTCTAAACGTCCAATTTATTGTCGCAGCTAAATTTTGCATATCAACCACAAGCGTCTTTAATAATAACTGAAAAAAATCAGGTGTTATCATAGCTAATATCACGAGTGCTTTGGAAATTTTCGAAAAATCCAAACACGAGTATTATTTAATAGAACTATTTCTCAAATGAAATAATTTCTAACAGAGTTCCACAACGCGCTAAATATTGCAAATAACTGAAAGTTATGTTAAAATCAAAGAGGTTATGTTATAGTACATACGTGGTTTATTGCACATCACAGAGCGATCGATGTATACCGCCTCCTAAGATAGATCAGTACTCAGTAGTCACAATTTATGATTGGCCAGTAGGGTGAAGCGGTAAGAAAAATCGGATAGAAAAAGCGATAAACTTTTTGAGATACACCGCCCGGATTGAGGCATTTTGTTTGTATAGAGAAACACCATTGGTTTTAATTTCACAGGTGGAATAGCCAACATAACACGACATATCTACCCCTTGTTAGATTCAGCTGCATCCAGTCGAGAATTTGATCGGACGTAGTCACGTGCTCTGCAGAGATAAGCCGGCGCCGAAGCCAGAAACATACGCGCGGGATTCAACGCCGAGCTGAATTGATTTGTGACGAGACTCACCTGAAATCCGGCGTCGATGCCGCTAATTACACGACTCCATTTACATGGAGAGGCTCTGGCGATTGGACATTTCCGGAAGGAGGCCGCGCGAGATCACGTTTCAATCAGTGAAGACTGAAGTGGCTTGTTATGGGCTTACGGAGTGGGAATCGCGAAACGCCGCGAAATATAAAGCCAGATACCGGGCATGTTGTCGTTGCGGCCTGTTGCAAAATCGCCAAGAATTAGAAGACAGAATTACAGCATTGTATTCGCAATAAATGAATCCTTCCAGGTAGTTGCTCCAACTACGAAAGATGGTAATTAGAAATTGAGACAAATGTTTCGTATCAATTCTAAAATTTGTATTTGAATGAATTTGTAAGAAATGTAGCTTTAATATGCGCTCTGTTGAGCTCTCCTTTTGCTACTTGTGGTAGGACTAAAGCCGGGGTATGGATTGCAATTTCTTTAGTAATAAAATAAAATCCAATCTGTAGTTCAAATTCCGATAATTTAGGTTTTCTTTATCTCTTTCTGATTTTCAAATGTTGCTAATCTCGCTTTGTTGGCGCTTTACACATCTTTTGTGATGTAGTTCGAGTAAAAGATTGGGGAAGAGATTCTGAATCTCAATATATACGCCGGTTATACTTCTCCCTCATACTTCTCCCCCACACACAACCTTTACTATTTTTGACGAGAACAAATCAAATTAAATTAAAATCAAATTAAATTAAAATCAAATTTTATTTTTAATGTGGCTAGTTTCAGCGCTAATATTGTAAGACAGAATTACACAACTTAGCACAATACAAAGTCATCAAGCGAGTTTGTTGTCGTGACTGTCTACCATAAAATTGGCAAGTGTAATAAGATAGACTGAAATCTCTGCATTCACAGTAAGGATTAAATGAATCCCGAAAATTTGCTTCTACGACGAAATACGCAGGTTACAAGTTGAAACAATTTATGAGTTGAAAGGGATCAAACGAAGCAATTATGAAAGGTGTATTTGAATCGTGTTGTAAGCGGTTTTGACATGCTTCTTAGTAGTTCATTATTTGTATAGTAGAATTTCACAACGAGTCAGAATACAAAGCTCCACATACAGTATGTTGTCGTTTACACCCTGTCGCAAAATCGCACATATTTAAAAGTATATTCTGGACATTTAAATTCATTTAACTGAAACTTATAGTGACACAATAACTATTCTAGCCCATTCTCTAGAGCAAATCATGGATTTATTGAAGAAAAATTATATTATCTTTCATGGTTTATGATGTTTTACATGCATGAATATGTTGAAAATTCCCAATATAGGAAAAATGCATCTGAAGTTCAATCACTAAGGGCTTGACCGCTGACAATACGAAACATTGCACTTGTGCAAAAGCCTCGAAAAAAATATTTACTACTACTACTACTATTACTAAAACTAAGAAACGTAGAAATAAACGTTTTAAAGCGTTTAAAAGAGAATAAAACAGAGCATACGACTCAATAAAAAAAATTTAAAGTGGAATTTCACGATTTTTTATCATTTTCATGAAGACATAACTTAAACTACTACTGGTATCGTTAGTCTTGTAAGTGTAGTGCTTGTTAAATCCCAGTAGAGGGGGGTTCCTCCATCACTGATTAGTGATATCCGATGCCGTCCTACACGTCGGCTTGCTGTTTTTCCTGCACAGGTATCTTCATTTAGCAGATCACCACCCGAAAATCGAAACCAGAACATGACCCGACTGATCTCCCAATGCAGTGTAGTAAGTTTGTGTGTGTGTGTGTGTGTGTGTGTGATGGAAAGGCGTGGGCCAGGACAATATTATTTTCCCAGTTTAAACAACTGACAAACCCTGCTAATACACTACACATATACACATATTATTTTATTACCGAGCTTGCATACCAAATACAGGGGCCCTTTCAATCAATCAGATCAGTGCAAGCTACTATGCCCTCTGAAGGGAAGCTGACGAACTGACAGTAGCTCCTCGCCGAACACGCGGCTCTCATCAATTCCGACGTCTCTTTTCAGAGGCGACAAATTGCGGGGGGGGGGGGGTATCCTCTGACTGCGAGATATACGCTAATTAGGGCGATGGTGACACGATGTCACGGGTGACACATCGATCTTCCGGTAGAGGGCGTCATGGTTACGTCACGCTCGTTAGCGCTTTTTAAGAAGACGTGCGGCCGGCGCCTCTAGCGCGAAGGCCGCTGTTCGGAGTAGTAGGTAAATTTAATGTTAATTTAGTGTTCTCGGGCGCGTTAATTAATTTAATACTGTTTTCGGGCGTGTCAACTGCTAAGGTCATTAGTCCAGTAAGTGTAGTGCATGTTTTATCGGGAGGTGGCGATGACCTTTCCCGCTGGATGGCGAGAACCGGCGCCGACCTTAGCTTGCGGGGTTTTCCCCAACCAGGCAACTCCCACCAACGGGGCACCGCCCCATCCGGGACAAACTCTAAGCTCCCGACCGGTCTCCCGGCATGTGTTTAGTGCAGTGCTCGTGTGTGTGTGTGTGTGTGTAAGTAAAGTTTGGGGGTATGACAAGGTATGACACGAGGAAGGAAAGATCGCGCGCGGTCCGTGGCCTGTTTGTTAGATTATTCCAGGTCCGTCATTCGCCTGAGGTTGATCGGAGAAACCACGCAAAACTACCGATCAGAGCAGCTAGCCACTCCTCCAGAGAGCGACGGAAGTTGACCTAGCTATGTTGCTAGTGTCGAAAATCCTGTCACCGTCGGGACTGCAACACACAGCCTCCCGGTCAGAGGCCCTGCAGTGACGTCAGTATCACCGTTAATTGCTGTGCTCATTATCCCCGTAGGTGTAGGTAATCATATATCTCGGGGGGAAGCGGTATTCATTTCCGGTCTTAAACATGACATCCGAGGTCGGCCTACACATCGGTTTGCTCCTACTTATGAGGTGATTGTATTCACTCTACCTTTACCATTCTAGTTGATTCTCTACAACATACAGTTTCGTTTAATTAACAAAACGAATTATGAAAATACATTCACTTTTTGAGATAGGATATCTGAAATAAAAAAACGCATTTTGGTCAATGCATTATAAACTAATAGAGAATTTTTCAAATTATTAATCTCTAAAAGCATATAGAAATGAAATGAATAAGAGAAAACAAAATAGAAACAATATACTTGATATTATTTCGTTAGGTAGACAGCTTCCTTAACGCGCCCGGACTGAATCACTCACTCCAGCGATATCGCCTGTGTGAGGATATCAAAGGGTTTAAAGAAGTCACGAGGTAATTCAGCCAAGTCGTGCCACGCCGTGCATGGTCCCGGGGACCACGGAGCGGGAAATCCGATCTGCCCGCGACAACACAATGAAATTACAGAGCCCATGTCATTGCCACCGACTGCCCGCCTGGGAGGCGCTGTTGTACTTGCAGCCCCCGGGGCGCAGCGCTCGGTGTCAGGAGCTCAGCGGCGATATCGGCTACGCAAAATCGGCGTTTCATTTCGACTGAACCCTCCCATACCGACCGGGAGAGGTGGCTCAGGGCATCAACTGATGTCACTGCACTGCCTATGACCGGGAGACCATAAGGTTCGACTATCGACAATATCGGGATTTTTGACGTTTGCTAGTTAGTTAAGTGGAAGTTGACCGCTATCTGTATGGGAATTTTAGTGGCCGGCTGCTCTGATTGGTAGTTGACTTACCCACACACACGCATGCACTACACTAATACACTTGCCGGGAGAGCGATCGGGAGCTTAGCGCTTGTGCGGGCTGGAGCGGTGCCCCGGTAGTAGGAGAACTCCCGCTAGCCGACGGAAGGTTGGCGTCAGATCTGACCACCCAACCGGCAAGACCACCGCCACGTCTAAATGAAAAATACACTATACTTACGAGACTAAATACCGTATCTGTTGACGCTCCTGAAATCACTAACAATCAATCCGTCAATTCCCATACCGTTTAGCTGTCAGTCTAAAAATAAGCGCTACTGACATTTTCTCCAAACGAAAAAGATAAAAAAATTAATTGATTCTCGTAGAAAGCTGATTAACTCAGAGATTCAATCCATAAATATCTTCAGATTAATCAAGGTTTCCTTTGGTGACGCTTCTTTGTCGCTATTGTCAATAAGCTGATATATCAACCTTTTACTTAATATAAAAAGTGTATTATACATTCATTTTATTGTCAACATTTGTCATGTCTTATTGTCTACATTTGTGTAGTATTTAATAAGTTAAAACCTTATCGTTAACGAGTAAAGAGAGCGTATATTTACAAAACGTAAATTTCATACAGCTGGAAATTCTGGTAGGTTGAATTGGGGGTCTATTCACGCTAGAAAATTAGTTAAATAATCTTAGACGCCTATTATTACTTTCTTATATAATTCTGTTTTTATAATAATATATTTCCAAGATTGAAAACTTTATGGTGTACAATAAGATAAGATATTTATTTAACTGCAATTGTTTACCATTTTGATGCAGTAATTTATAAAAACAACGAAAATACATGTTTGGTCTATTTACTGTGCTTTTTGTTATTTCTTGGTAATCTGTTTAAAATGTCATACACATTTTTATCACTTTTACATATGATCAAATAAACAGGGTTTCATACGCAAGGAATAGTTTGAAGATAAATATTTCTTTTTTAGTAGCAAAATTGCTTTACCGGTGTGCCGTCAAAAAAGCACAGGAAAAAGATGTGTTAATTAATTATGGATCTTGCTTGAAGCACATGTGCACATAACTATTTTCTTATCATTTAAATTATGTCTTTTACGTCTGAATTAGTGCTACTCAAATTGTTATTGACATGAAACTGAGAATTATTATTGACAGGAAGTATTGATGTGAATTTGTTTAGAATATAAAGTGTTTTGGTGTCAATTTTTCTAGTGTTTCGTAAACACTTCTTATCAACGTGAAATGCGCACTGTACATTTTTGTTGAATTTCAAACTGTAGTGTAAAAAAGGTTTAAGCTTTTTGCAAAAAATACAAAGATAGAAGGAAAGTTAGTTTGTATTAAAAAAAGAGGAAATTGTAGGCAATCTCAAATGTTTCCAAATGAGATTTCATTGATATCCCCACCTTCCGAAGTATAAAAAATTCAAAATTGATAACCTGATAACGAAGCATTAAAATATGCTTCTCCTTTATGCCAAAATTCAATCATGGAAACAGCAAAACAGATCTTTAAACCGATGTAATTTTATATCCATTTCGTAATGTGCATGTCACTTTATTTCGCTAAATACACGCTCATAATTTTTGGTCGCCGTCCGTTTGGAGAAATAACATCAGACTAATTGCCATGAACACATTTTATAACTTGACATTTCTAACTTAATTACTGAAACTCCATCAACAGGACGAAAACAAGCAAATTCTGGAGAATAAAAGTAGAGAAGGTCGTTCTTGACAAAGAGTTTACAGAAACGGACGTCGCAGAAAAAGCCCCTCGGCAGCTGCAGGTATCTATGCCCCCAGGCAGATGAATGCCCGTCCTTCCCATTGTCCCGAAAATCGACAGGCAGCGGGCTGAAGTGATATATGTCCATTCTCGTGCCTCTATTGTGCGTTCGAAAGGAATTGGAGAGGAAAAGAGAAACAGGCCAAGCTGCAACTCTCCTCCTCCCTTGGGGTTGTGCTCTCAAAATCCGATGATATACCTTCGACATTCCGTTTCGTTAAAACGCTGTTTCCGGTGAAACCGGGCGCTTTCCATGAGAATTATTGAAGCAATTAATAAAATATTAGCGTCGTGACTGCGTAGACAACACGCAGACATTAATTACAACCCAAACTACCTCATGCGACCGCGGAGTGAGCTAACACAATGGCTGTTAAGTGCTGACGTGCACTGTGGCCATAACGGTAAATTAATCATTGGAGTGGTGCAGGATACTACCTCACACATATGAAGGTAAACTACTGTCTCGGTATCATTATGATGGTGCTGCTGCCAAAAGCTACTTCGGCGTAATTTAAATGATCAATTAAATTTGATTATGATAATCTGAAATAATAGTTAACAGCGTTGGCACGCAGAATCTAAGATTTTCGAAAGAAGAGTTCCGTTGATTTATTTATTATAATGATTTATTCATCGTTCAACTAAGGTCATTTATGGTCACGAGCAATTGCATAAATACAAAATAGCGATAACAAGGACGAGGGAAATAATGTAGAAATACAGTACAATCTCTCTAGTTCGCCGATGGTTCATCTGACGTTCACTATGATCCGACCTTTCTTACTTGAGACCACGAATGCTCCGACATGATCCCAAGCCGGTCTTAGTTGATGTGTCATTGGTGACTAGTTGGTTGATTTGTTGCGTTTGTGTATCAAATACCCAAACTAATGAGGTCTTAGATGTTCCTCTATAATTCAACGAACGGATCAAAAGATCTCCGCAAATATTGATATCTAGTGGAAAACCACAGAAGGAACAATCGATTGCAGTGGACATCCTCTTGGAGTTGTCGTGCATATTGTTCGTTGTAGCTACGTAGCTGGAGTGCAAAATCATTCACTGCCGATATTCAATCCTACGACAGTTCTCGGTCTACAAAGCATATTTTGTAAGATCACTAATATTCTAGAATTTACATCTGGAAACTTTTCAAAAGTAAAATGTAATTTTGGTGCAAGGAACAACAATACTTGTAAGTCTGTAATAGTTAAATTGGTTGTCAAAATTGACAGAATTTGTTGATTGGATTAACTATATCT
This sequence comes from Gryllus bimaculatus, assembly GCA_017312745.1. Classification (NCBI taxonomy): domain Eukaryota; kingdom Metazoa; phylum Arthropoda; class Insecta; order Orthoptera; family Gryllidae; genus Gryllus; species Gryllus bimaculatus. The sequence goes on along the minus strand of BOPP01000007.1, from coordinate 17,401,569 downwards.
TCAAAGCATGATATATAGTACTTTCTTGCTTTTTTTTATTTATTTAGTCAAATAACAGTAAAAATGCCTAGCAAATAAACCCACAATTCTTTCTCCTAACGTTTTATAACGAAGATTAGAAGTTGAACTGACGTTTTTTTTATCAACGCCTCTTAGGCTTGGTAATATACCGCAGAGGCGTAAAGTATACACCCCACCCTCACATCCGGTGCTCCACAGAGGCGCCCGGGAGGCAAGAAGTACAACAGTGCCTCCCACACAGCGTATCGTTTGCGTTGGCATTGAGTGCGTAATTTCATTGTGTCCCCGCGAGCAGATCGGATTACGAGTCCATGGCCCCCTGGAACAAATGCGCCCACGGCCTCACGCAAATTTGGTAAATTAGCTTATGGGACCCGCATAAATGCCGCCTCGATTCGTACGATCTCGCAACAGTACATAATCATGTTGTACGTATTAAAGATTCATGAGAGGGTCACATCGTTAGTCGAGATGAATTAACGTCAACTGATAACAAATATGTCGTCTGCAAGGAAATTCGGTTGATTCATAGTCAATTACTTCATAACATCTTGAGAACGTTCAATTTCTTGATTTCAGAAGAAATAAAGTAATAGAAAATTATTCTTAAAATAAGTTTTAAAGAATAGTTGGTTATATTTCAACTAAATGTCATAGACAAATATCATTAAAATCCCTTAAGTGTGTTCATTCAGTAGAGGATAAAATTAAGAAACAGAAAATAAACATAAATATTTTAATTTTAGAACAGAACCTTACACACTTACGGCGTTAAAATAGCTTCAAGTATGCAGAAGTACTACTATGAATGGAATTTTCTTTCAAATGAATCATGCAATACGAAAAATTAAGCCAATAACGTTTGAAGTGTTCTGCAATTATTGTAAACTAGTAGGTGTAGCTCCTTGTTACCCTTAATATTATGCAAACTCAGCAAAAATTCATTACATTGTAGCGTAAAATATTGCATAACTTCTCTTTAATTCCCGCCCCGCCATACCATTCACTGTTTCATCATGACTTTGTAGCGGGCGGCTTAACTGCGCGCGCCAGTGTAAAGCAATTATCTTTGATTAATTCGTTCAAAGAATCGAAAACTACGAACATCGTTTTTTTCAACCTCCAATGGCCTACGACAAAAGTAAACAAGTCAAGAAAATAATTGATTTTTAACCAAAAGTTATTAATAAACATGGCTACTTTTCTACATAATCGCCTGAAGATAAAGAGGTATGTCGTGTTTTTTCGATACCCTCTTCAACGAAAGTTACAGTCAGTGATGTGAGATTTTGCGTTGAAACTCCTCAATAGTGTAGAAATTTTGGTCTCCTAGCCAATTCTTCGATTCGAGAAAGACTCGAAGAATTCGATACGAAAATGACTCACCGCTAAGTGCGGCTCTACGCCGAATGATCAAACATGACCCAACTGCTCCAACGTTTGGTTACAGTAGTACACTGTTGTCACGAATGAGGCCATCTCCAGAAGCCATCCATTCTCTTCTTTTGTTTGAAAGCCTACGCTGTAATCTCGGCTCATTCTTCGATAAATTTCTTCTGCTTCATTCTCTTCTGCTTGAAGGAAGCCAATGACATTTTGCGGCTGGCCTTTGGTGGGAGCGTCAATTCTATCAGCCATGTTCACGTGCCTAGCACTTAGCTCGAATTGGCGATATGGCTCCTAGTAGCAGATGTTACAGTGAAAGAGATGTGCAATCGAAAACTGCACAAAGTCTCCAACTTGTCTAGCAGTTTGACGGCTCCACTGTCGGTTGAATAAACGGCCAATGTACTTAAAGTTAAGTTCTTTAAAGTAATTAACGAATGATTTATAATTGATATGCTACACACCTTATTGGGTAGTGTGTTCCTTACTTTGTTCGGTTGATATGGGTAGATCAGATGACAAAGGGAAGGTTTGACTACATCACACAATCTTTCTTACAGTTGAAAATTGTAAAGATCGAGATGCAATGCAAATGAATAATTTTCCGTATATTTTTTAATTTGTCATTTACTCTTACAATATTTTTATTGTGCATTATAAGAAAATAAGAAAGCTTCTCTGGTGGTTGAAGAACTCAAATACTGGGAGATTGAATGGGTTACCGATCTAATTAAGTGAACTAATAAAATGACTAATATAATTTATCTGGGAAATGAATGTAAATTAGCAATGATACTAAAAACTAATTGATAATACCAAATGTCACATAAGGTATACTATGTATTGCATAGGGTCTTAGTAAACAGTAATAGAATTCATCTCATCAGTTTTCATTATTTTGTTTTAAAATACATATACACATCAGATACCTTCAATAATTTATATACAAAAAATTTCAAACCCTTTTGTTATTAAAAGTGTTGTTCAATTCCTCGCTTGTACCAACAACATGCACATAAGTGAGAGTGAAAATTAAGGGAATGCGGAATGAGGACGGTGGAACACAAAATTGGTTTTCTAAAAAAATCAGAAATCGTGCGTCTGACGACTTAAAAACATCATCCACCAGTTTCTGAGTACACTCCAAAACACTTTGCTTTTACTAATCCCAACAAGCAACACTCTGTACCTTCGACCTAAGATTAGAGAAAGCAAGTAAAATATTTGGGCAAGTATACGATATGTCATTAGGTTTTTTTAACTTTCGGAATCCACTATTTACATTAAAAGAAGTATGTAAAACAATATGAAAATATTCTCATAACGTATCTTTAAACTAGTAGTACGTCAATTATATGCGGGCTCAAAGAGATTTTGTACAAGTATATTTAGTAATACTTCATTGCTCTATGTAAAACAGTACTATGCATGAAAATTCAAGAGTAAGCGACGACTGGAGCCAGACACAAAAACTCTGAACATCTCGAAAGTATTTTGTACGTCACTATTAACGAGCAACACTTTCACAAAATTACTTTCCCAAGCTCCCACAAAGATGTGTACACACATCCGGTACGTTTCTGAAAACTTTCACAGAAAACTCCCTGCCTCCCCCAACCGCCTTCCCCTGCCGAAATTTCAACACCCCGCCATCCCGACATCCCGACATCTCCCAGACTCTTCCAACCCACCCCGACATCCAGAAACCCCGCAGCCTCGGCACCCCGAGTGCCCATCACGTCGCCACCCGCACATAGGCCCCTCCCCGCTCACCCCCTCGGCACGGCGCCACCCACTTCCCCTCCAGGGCATCCCCCCATGTGCACACTCCCCGCCACGCCCACTCACTTTTTCAATTAATCCCACCTTCAGGCTTGTCCCCCCGCCGGTCCGCGCGGAGCGGTTCGTCCCACCAATTTAGCAGCCCGCAAACGGAGGTAATGCCACCACAAACACCCCCGCCCACCCGCCCACCGCCCACCGCCACGCTCATCTTCGCTCACTGTACAGCAATGCAGTCGCGTCTCCTAATCCGCGCCGGGCACGCAGAGCTGCCACGAGAGCGCGGAGGGAGAAGTGCAAATTGTCACAAGCAAACACCAGAACCGTTTCTCCTTGTTACATCGCGCGCGCATGCACGTCCACGCCTGTAATGAGGCGGCGGCGGCGGGGAGGGGGGCGGGAAAGCGCGTCGGTCAGGGATGCCGCGGACCAACAGTCCGGGGTTGGCGCCCAAGTTGGGGCGGTGAAGACACAGCCGATGCGTTTCGAGGCAGCTAACCCAGACGGCTGGAGATTTAGTCCACCTGGTGGCCGACACTCGGAAAACGGTGGAGAATGGGTGGATGGGTGGGTCGTCCATAAATTTAATCAATGGAAAATAAAAGATAATTTACTATTCCATGGAAAATCCACGGAACTGCGAGGGAGTTTTATCAGTCGTCAGTCAACACCAGGCGAATGCAGAAACATGAACCTAACAGACGGGCCACGGACCGCGCGCAATCTTTCTTTCCTCTTCCTTGGGCTATCCTCACCCCCACTGACACACAAATACACTTACATGCAGTACACTATCATACTGGTCGGGAGACCAGTCGGTAATATGAGCTTGTCCCGGCTGGGGCGGTGCCCTCTGATGAAAGATACCTGGTTGAGGAAAATCACAGCAAGCCAAAGTAGGTCGGAGCCAGATCTCGGCATTCAGTGGCGGAAGATCACCGCCACGTCCTGCGATAAAAGCATGAACTGTACTTATGGGACACATTATTTTAGCATACGACTCGCCCGGAATCAATCAATCAAACATCTGCTCTACATGTGGATGAGTGTCGTACTCTGAGCGTAAGGAAAGGAAGATGCTTTGTTTGCTCTGTGGTGTTTCGAATTAAGAGAACCTTTGAAGTAGTAACACGCCCTGCCCGTCTTCAGAGGGATAAGCTTTGAAAGATGCTTCGGGCTAAACATGTATGTGTTGCGGATTGCGTAAGCGCGGGGCATCCCCATGAGCAGCTAGCAGCGGGCAGACACGATTTCTGAGAAAAAGCGTGGTAAAGTCAAACTTTCTGACCAACAAAACATGTTAGATTAATTTTCATTAAAATCATCTAAATGTTACATATGAAAAGGCAATTTATCAACGTGCAGGCCACCAAACTCTCTCTACATTTTGTTTGAACCGAAAATAGTGTTAGAATCTGAAATTCTGGACCTTCGGCCTCTAGTTGTGTTCGTCACATTGTAATCTACAAAGAAGATATTTGGATAATATATTATATTTTTTGGAGCTCGGATCTTTTTTGTACAACCACTGATTAGTAAGAATGGGACGTATAATATATCTAATGCTATTAAATCACGTTTCGTTAACACATTTTCCCCTTCCTATGATTGTAGAGGACAAGAGGGTGTCCACATCTAACAGTTCTCGTATAGGTACCTACTTTCAAAAAATACGCAATTTATTAAAGTTTACTTACGAGATATCGTGCCTGAGAGCATGTCGATACATCTCAGAATAAATATACCAACGTCTAGAGTGTATGAAGAAGGATAAGATGATCACTTTCTCCATTGAAGATGTGCGAATCTCATATAACCAAGTTACACATGTGAGAACTCTCCTTTGATTAGTAGGCAGTTCGTCATTGGTGTTTTTGCAGATGTCGTCATGACGCGGAAAGAGATTCCGTGTACTTGCGAAACGTGTGTGTAAATTTTCATACGTGAATCTTCGTTATTTGAAATTACCCACGACATCTTCATTGAAAAATGTGGATAAAATGTGGATGTTTTTGACTCAGTCTAATGACCTAGAACTTTGTTACATTTATTTTGAGTCGCTCTGCACTGAATTCATATTGTTTTGTAAAATGCAAACGCAGTAAATTTCGCTAGACGACTGGTTCAGGGATGAAGGTTGATGTAGTTGTGTATGAGCTTCGGCGTGCCAGGCGGATCGGTTGCGCGTCAGTTGAGCTTGAGTAATGAAGATTTAAGCCACTCATGCGTCACTCGGTTGGCCAGTGCTAGTCACAGCTGGATGTCGATTTTCGGAGAATCGTGGCAAAGATATCTGTATCTCGTAGGCAAAACACACTATTCAATGTTTTGTTCAAATGAGACGTTGTACCACATTTCTTCCAATTTTATTGCACATTCTGAAGGTATTAAGAACTACGTCAAAACAGATTAATAACGAAATTCTAAACCATATTATGGCGACTTTCATTCAAAAGGCAAATCCATCTTTAAACTCGTCCTGAAAATCTGGTAAATATGACATAGTGTCATTTTCCTCTTCGAGGTATGAAATGACTACTTAACGGGAAAGTTGGTTCAGTAGTAAAAGAGAATAGCACTCCCGTAGTGTTCAGTATTACACGAAAAGAAAGTGATTTTAAATTAAATGAAGAAAATATACAAAATTATATATAACAGTATGTAATTGAATATTATTCTCGTCCGAGTTAACTACTTGTTCTCTAAGATACACTCGTATCAAGAGATTTCTCACCTGGCCTTCAGTATTTGCTTTAAAATCAGAGCTAGCGGTATGAATTTCACTGTTTATTGTACTATCTACTATAGCATGATAATTCTCCTTTGCAATTAGTATTTGTATTGTTACGAGAGCCCAGATCGTCTCGAATGTCAGCAGCGAGACCTTCAGTCTCCCACCGCTGAGCACTGAAATTCGAATCTTACTCCGTGTGTAATTAGTGAAAGACAAAATGGGATCGCGGATGTTTCCTCATAATTCTCCCGTGTTCGGTGTATTTCATTCCAACAACAATTCCGCCTTTATTACTCGCTCCATCCCTGACATGTAATTATCAGCAATTGGAGGAATTTGGAAATTACCGATACATTTGCGATAGGAGTACCCAGGTGAACATTAGCAATATTAAATATACGCTTTTCAAAACTCTGATTCGATTGATCGTGTTCCTCTGAAACATCGCCAGAATGTTTCATATTGTTTCACCTCTACAAATACTGTTTAAAACATACAGCATAAATGCAAAGTGAAACAAACAACGAATACACTTGCACTATTACTCCTTAGTATCAAATAAGAAGAGGGCGAATGACAAAGGTAGCAATCACAAACTCATAATTTTCGTCGTAAGAGACAGATCTAATTTCTTGATGTCGTGAGACAAATTCGTAAACGCAGTCTATGAGTTTTATAGCCTTCTCTTCATCCATTCAAGAGGGTTCTTTCTGCGCAAACCTGTCTTGTGTCGCCTTTACGCATTCATAACAAGTGAGTAATAAGATAGCGATTTTTGATAGCATTCGTGAATTATGGGGGTACTTTACATGAAGTCCCGGGTACATTTTGAAAAGTTTCTCAAAAATGGCTTAAAATTTTTTCTTCATTTTTTAAAAGAATAGGGCAAAATAAACTTAAGTATATTTCCGAGTTTAGCTGTTAATTCTAAACTTTCGAAAATAGTGAAGATAAATTTCATAAGACATCCGTATATTGACATAACTCTGCCTCAAACCATCTAGTAACATTAAAGTACATTTTAAATGTGTTATTAATAGTTTATTTTATGTCACCGAGGAAATGCTACCGACTACACGCAAATGTATTGAGAATTGTCTATAGACCGTTGTCAAGTGCTTCAACTGAAAATGATCTCTGAGAAAAGAATACGTCATTTGCATTAAATGACTTCTTTGCATTAAATGACATTTTTCTCAGTTATAAATAATGTAGATAACTGGATAAAGAATGTAAAGAACTGGTTAAAAGAACTTTCAAGCAGCAAAGAAGTTGAAATCCTACAGAATATTCAACGGGATTTGCTAGCTGACGCGTCGAATAAGGAGCGCCAGACTCTTGAAAAGGGAAAGAGAGGGATCGAAAAGAAGAGAGTTTCTAACTGAAAGACTGGAGGAGTGGTGACAAATGACAGAAGTGGAAGAAACCAGCCTCTTACCCGAGGCATTTGGCTGCAGTTGCTCTGGAATGGAGAGACTATAACTCTGAAAGAGGGAATGTACATTACTCAAATGACAGAAACCAGGAGTCAAAACAGATTTGCGTATTGGTGACATGGGAATTCCTCAGCGATCACAGAATACTGAACCCTTAGTCGACCTAGATTAGTTATGTAGTTGACAAAGTTGGTCAAAAGCTGCCAGTGCGGCTCTGTGGCGTGACTGACCCAATGCAGTCTCTGCGCAGTTGATTCACCAAAAGCGAGCAGTAGTAATCGTCGTTCCTGTACCTACCTGAGGGCTTCAAGGAGGTGGAGTAACAAATCACGATTGTTGTTAATATCATTATTAACCATGGGGTGCCGCATGGGTGAATTTGGACCTCAGACTTCACTATTTGTTGCTGAGTTTTGTTTGGGTATATCCTAAACCCTTGTGATGTTCATATTTTATTTGCAAAATCCATTTCTCGTCACATGATTAAAGGTCCGCCCATTCTCAGATATGTATATTGAGTGTCTCTGGGGTAGCGAATCTCCCGTTCGCTCTCCTCCATTAGAGCTGCGACATGACATCTAGGACCGACCGAGGCATCACCCATGGAGCTCTTGCGATAACCACCACTTCCTGTAACGCAGTCCCATTCGGCACGATCACCTTTCAGGTGCATCACTGATACTTCCACGAATCGCCCTAAACAAGAATTGTAGTCGGAAGTTTGCATCGTTCTCGCCCTTGGGCTATTCTGAGATCAATACCTACTAACAGGCGTGCCACGAGAGTTGATATCAAAAAGAGCAGAATATTTGCATTCAAAACAAAAGAAAAATTGTGAAGTTCCAAGAAAGATAACTAACGATACAATATGTAAAATTTGAAAAGTAATTTGGACCGCCAAGCAATCCGTGAATATTAAAAGTAAGAAAATAATTGTTTGCAAATTGCAATAGTTTGGGAGTAAACTGCATTTTTGAATTATACACATGCATTCTTAATTAATATTTACTGTTTATTAATGTTAATGAACTTATTTTGTATTATTCGCAAAAACTTATTTACCAATCTACAAATGTTTGATAATTTTTTTAAATTTATATCAATAATTTTTAATTAAAAGTACTCTATAACTGAAGTTAAGAAGGTAATAGTCATGTAATTATTAAATAATACTAATTCGTGAAGTTATACCTTTGCGGATCGAAACACTCTCTGAAAATAATTTTCTCCCAGGCGACTTGTTACGGTCGTAAGTCAGACGTGGCTTCTCTCGGATTAAAACGTTTACTTTTACTTGTCTGTGCAAATCCTCTTTTTTAGGATCACAGTACGTATTTGTTGAACGGAGGATTCTGAGTGTCACATGGTATCATAGAGCCTTGAAGAATATGTTGTCTGGAAAGTGTTATGTTACATGTTATTGTAGAGTAGTTTTAAGCGGGAATGAAAATGTAATATTTGGAAAATAATATTTTAAAAAAATATTCATGAAAATGTATTATTTAAGTGATTTTAGTATATAAAATGTTACAATAATAATATAATTGATATTACCGTTCCTCTGACCTATAACATTAGGAAAACTGAATTATAAATCAGGAAGTAGAATGAGTTTGCAATGCCATTGAAACAGATATGGGGTTCGAGAAAGTTCATATTTATGCGACGAAATTTGAATTTTGGAACAAACAATAAAATTGCAAGCAGTTGGGCGAAGGAAGTCTTACTTTACACACGTCATATTGTTCGAAGGTTTTTACAGTAAGCTCAAGTGGGATAGGGTGAATTCCCTTTTCTTAAGAGCAGAATCCAGACCTAAGACAAGAAAAGACAGATTCCTTTTGCTCAGTATAACTGAGAAATAAAGTCAAAGATGATGATGATGTTTATGATGATAAGAAGAAGAAGAAGAAGAAGAAGAAGAAGAAGAAGAAGAGGAAGAAGAAGAAGATGAAGAAGAATGTTTCAATTTACTAATACAACAAACAGTAAATAGCAAGCAACATCGTAAGCAAAATTAGCATTACAGATATTCGTAATATCAGTATTCAACCTTATTCAACTACATATTATTGTGAAATTCGGGTTCGAATCTTCAGTTTGTCTACTTCGGGTGACATCATTTCGAAAAAGTGCCCCTTTCGCGCCGCTGTGTGCCCGTGCCAGTGATCGGGAGTGAGGCACAGAGCGGAAGGAGCAGCGGGTGGTGGGGCGTGGCGGGGGCTGAGCTCCGGGCGCTCCTCATTAAACGCAGCGCCAGCCGACCGCGGCACCAGCCCCTTCCGCCCCTCCTCCCTCCCACCCCCACTCCACGCACGGCCCCGGCTCTCTCGCCGGCGCGATGGCGGCGCGCAGGCGCCGAGCGCGGACCCTCCCCTCCCCCCGCGCCCGCCGCCCCGTGCCAACCCCGCCTCTCGTCACCCCGCAGCCCCACCCCGCTCTCTCGCCGCCGCGCGCTACAGCGACCTCGCCACGCCCTCCCCCCCACTCACCACACCACTCACCACAGGCTCTCTCGACCCACGAGGCTCTTTCCTCCTCCCCCGACGGCCTCCCCACCCCGAAACTCTCTCCATAACCTCGTACGCCCTCCACCACTACAGGCTCTCCTCACTATTACAAGCTCTCCCCACATCCACTGTTCCCACCCGGGAAATGCTCTCCGAACCCCCGCACGGTCAGGGGACCTGCGACATGCTCTCTGCAACCATAAGACGCCCTCCTCCTTTCTCACACACTCTCTCGATGTGCAGACCTTCTCTTTATCCCCCACATGTTCTCCTCGCCCCCCACAAGCTCTCTCTACCCACAGATGCTCTCCTCATCCCTCACAGGCTCTCCGCCTGCCCCACGACACGCGCTTTCCACTCCTCGCCCTCCCGCCACGCCGCTCTTCCTACCGCGCCGCGATCCGCTCCATTCCCTCTCTCGAACAACCTCGCTTCCCTTCCCGCCCCCGTTGCCATGCCGTCCTTCTCAACGCCACGCCGCCCCACTCCTGCTCGCATTCGCCTCCCCTCTCATTTGTGCTAGTCCCTCGAATCTCTCGTTTCCTCCGGTTTCTGTGCGCTTCTCCTCGCTTGTCTAAAATCCTAACTCCTAGTCTGGGCACTTAGCATTTCTTTTTGACACTCCTCTCTAAGAACTAGTGATGCAAGCTTCTCTCAGAGCGACTCAGGGCATCCTACCTGCTCCTCTCTCCTTCTCACGCATCGCCTCCCCCTTCCCATGACCTGCGCTCTTCTTCGTTTCTCCACTCCCTCTCTCCTCCCCCAATTCACCTATTTTACTCCCTCGTAAAAAATTCTCTCAGCTCATCCCTGCGTGTCCGCGCTCGTTATGGTTCTCTTCTCTCACCTCCGCGCACAGACGCGCTCCTCCGGCCGTGAAGAGGCGTGTCCGGTCGCCCAACCTCCTCCTCTGGCCACGTGGCCTCACCACTACCCCCACACCGATCCTTCCCTTTCCCAGCCGCCCACCCACGACCGCTCCCTCGCCCTATCTCCTCCCTCCAGAAGCTCCTTCCGCCAGGGCACTTGCTCTCGCCTGCCACGTCGTCTGCCGCCCTCGCGCCACGACAGCAACACAGCAGCTCTGACATACAGAGCAACCGTTTGAGTCATTGGTTATTTAGTGTTTCCGGGCGCGTTTACTGTTTAAGTGACTATTTCCCATAAGTGTACTGGATGACTTAGCCGAGAGACAGCGATGCTTCTTCCCCACTAGAAGTGAGATCCAGTGCAGACCCACACTTGGCTTGCTGGATTTGTCCTCTCCAGGTATCTCTTAAAGCGGAGCACCTCCTCAGCCGGTATAAACTCTCGACATGTGTGTAGGGTAAGTGTTGGTATGTGAATGTGTGTGTTAATGGGGAGAGGAAGGGACAAGAAAAGGAAGAAAAGATCTCGTGCGGTTCGTGGCCCGTTTGATAGAGTTCTGGGTGAGAATTTGACTGGCAATTGTTTTCCATTCAGTTATCATTTCCATATTTAAAGTGGAAGTATGAGCTGATTCCCCATTCCCACATCCCTTTTCCAATTCCCATCGTAAATCGTTCAAAAACGACTGTGTCGTTGATACAAATATACGAATGATAAAAGTCCATGAAGTATTGTGGAGCCTAATATAAACTAATAATAAAGGTGAACAGGCTAATGGGTAAACGTTTTAATCGTTAATCTGTCTTAAAAGATCTTGGAGACGTTGTGTATGTATATGACAAACCAAACATTCTACATATTGTGCTTGCAGAATAAAAGATTCTATCAGTCACTAGCAAATTTCACAGAATATAATTTTGAAAGACTCTTAGTAAAACGTAAAACTGCGAATATTACTCTGCGATTTTTTTTCATAGACGATTTTTCAAAAGTCTGATAAAAAACTTGTTTAATGTGTTATAAATCTGTCAACAGAGTTCAAAAATTCAAAACCACAGCGATATACATATCATAAAAATTTCCTATGACCTGTATTTTTGCACCCGCGCATATTCTACAATTTGGTGAATAGTGTAGAATAGTTTCCTACTTACGATATTAAATGTAATAAGTACGAGCGTGATAAGTACGTATTAAGCAACATGACGTTAAAAGTGTATTTAAAGTCTACTGGCCACTACTAAAATTCCTTTTCTTCGGACTTTGCTGAAAATGGTAAAATTTGTCACAAAATGAGAAGAAACTTTTGGAACACACATTCCCGTGTTTAAAAAGACACACAACGCTGATACTTTTGGAATTCTAAAAAATTAAATAAATCGCTCAATTCTGTGTTCCAAAAACAACTGAAGTACGGCCTTTCCGCCTTCATTCCGCAAGAATTGCATATGGACAAATTTACGTTTTGTCTATAATTTTTATAACGGAAACCACTTCGTGACCAATGCGCACACAACGAACTACTTCCAACACACAACAAACATCTAGTGAAGATATTGTAAACAGTGAGTTAAAACTAAAATTGCCCTACAAATATATACAAGTCCGCTAAAATGGTAATTCCCATGAGAACCGAAAGAAAAGAAGGGAGTTTTCGAACCTGAATTTAAAACAAAAAACTAATTTAGACTTCTTTGGATCAGACACTACTTCCCAGAAAACTCACGAAACTTCGTGTTGATATTGGCCATGTTTCCCATGCCTGGGCCATGGGTGCGGGTTGTCTTCTGGAAGCCGGTCGAAAGTTTCTTAATTAAGAAGCGCTCTGGTGTGAGAACATCACCCGCTACATTGAGGCAACGAAAACACAACAACACGCAACTGTTTGCCCAGTTTGAGATGAGCACCAAGGAACAAGTCAGTACCCTTAATCAGGCGCAAATAAAAGTTTGTCTTCTTTAGCAGTGTCACATTACGGACTGGCTTCCAAAACCAAGAAATCAAATGAAAAAAATTAAAATTTAAGATAGGTTTTGCAGTAATATAATTATTGTGTGTGTTATTGATAATTATTAATGCTCACAATAGGTAATAAACTATAATTTATTAACGCATTTGCAAACTAGTTACAAATATTTCTGTTCACAATACTTTTAACCTATTGTACAATTATTTTTACTTCTTCGTGTACTCGTACTATCTATGGTGCATAGAGAATTTTTTTTTCAAAATATTTTAATTTTAAGCCCTTATTTTCAAACTCAAATACGCTCACAATTGCAATTTACAAATTTGCTGCATTCATAACCTCATTGGGTACCCCCGAGTTTGATTCTCGATCGGAGCTATCAACTCTTTGAATAGTGTAATCATCATTTAAACAAATATTCGCTACTAACTAATAAGTCACAACAGTAGACCGTCAGTTATGTTACAGTAATCAAATTCCATACATTGTTGTACAAGTTTTTTAGCGACAAGATGAGTATACTGAAAGAGAACATGTAAATAACGAAAACAGTTGGAAAGCAGAAATAATTCTTTCTTAAAGTTAGTTCTAAATAGCACGTCCGTTTCAAACGTTTCTTTGCAGGCAAATTAAAAAGAACTGCGGCAAAACAAACCGATTGCGAGAAGGCACAAAGTACTTCCAAAGTCGACGTCGTTTTTTTTAGAAAATGCTCTGAGGTAAATATTCGGCTCCATTCTTGTTTACCGCTGTTGAAATATTTTAGAATTACATCTTGATGAAACGTCCCTTTGTGAATGAAACAAAACGTCTTTGAGCCTCCTGACAAGAGAACGTAGAAAGGATCCTAATTAAGTCTCACTCGGTGCAATTGACTTTCAGTTCACAAAACCCGAGTTACAAGTTTTACATTAGTCTTTCAATTCTTTTTATTCATAAAATTGTTTGTGAAGTGCAGAACAGACTCTTTCAAAAATCGTTGTTGTAAAACTTGTTTTAGAAAAGAAACATTGGTTTCGTTAAAATAATGGCTTCAGAAATGATATTTCTACTCTGAGAGGATGTTGCCAAACTAGCAAAAAATAGTTATACCATATTAACTTTATTAAGCCCAGAAATTTAACCAAATTCTGTAGACTGTGTATGAAAATATGTATCAAAATATATTAATTCTTATTGTTACTTTCATAATCATGCGTTATACTTTTATATATAATATTTTTGTACACAATCTACGTAGTACATAATTTGTGTTCTTTGTAGCAAATTACCTTATACTAGGATCAATACTATTCATATTAATACACATTACTTCATTTTATATTTACAAGATTATCGTGATTGGTATCAAGGTGTTCAGAACTGCAAGAAAATAATCTGATTTTAATCACCTACTGCAGAGATAGTGTTTACTTTTGTTCATGGAGTGACTATTTCGTGTTTCCGGGCGCATCAACTGTTAAGGTCGTTAATCCCGTATGGGTAGTACATGTTTTATGAAGGGAGGTTGTGGTTATTTCCCTCGCTGGTTGGTGAGATACGGCGCTGACCTACGCCCGCTTTCGAGGTTTTCCCCTACCAGGGATCTCCAACCCGCGTGGCACCGCCCCAGTCCGGACAAACGTTTAGCTGACAACTAGCCTCGTGACATGTGTGGCAGTATCGTGCGTGTAATTGTGTGTAAGGGGTGAGCATAGGATACGGAAGAGGAAGGAAATATCGCGCGCGGTTCATGGCCCGTTTGTTAGGGTACTGTTGCGGCATTCGCCTGGTGTTGGTGGAAAACTATCGATCAGAGCAGCCGATCTCTAGACAGCAGCTGCACTCGACCCAGATCTCGAGCTAGAGTCGACAAATTGTGACATCAGTTTTTGGCCTGAGCCACGTAAAACGGGGTTTATTTAGCAAAGACAAGGAAACGTTCGGGCTTGGATATAAATGTATACACGAAACATACCTTTCTTCCTTTTGACGATGTTATTAAAAAGTTGATTAGATTTTTAATACACTCATTCACTATCAAACAATTGTTTGCCTCTCTTCCAAAAAAACACAAAATCTATCAAATGTAAACATGTCAGAAATTGAATATTCGGAAAGAGTTTCTCATAAACGAGAAATGACACATTCAAGTCTGAAATTGACTTTCACACTTTCTTTAGTGTACCTAAACAATGTCACTAGAACTCAAAGAAACTCTTTTTAATCGGGGCTGAGACGTTAACTACAAGTCGAACGATAGTAAAGATAATCGGCTGTGTTCTTAAAGATTCGTAGAGAACGTGTGCATGAAATTTTAATGCTTACTTTTTCAAATTGCATAAACTTTTAATGATTACAAAAAACAATATCTAAACATCACTTTTAAGAAGTAAGTTGTCGGGCCCTTCGTGTTCTTTTGCAAACAGTTTTATTACGTTGCTAGCTCATTACATGTTTGTGCTCGCAAACTGCCAGCGAGCGCTACAACTTACAGAACGCGGTGTGGTGAGGTGTGGCTTCAATCGAATCGGTGGTTTTAAAAGGGAATAAATAAACACTTTTGGTAAAAAAATAAACTTGTCCAGCTTAAAGTATGTGTTCTATTGTCAAATAAAAATATATTGCCTGGAAAAGGGAAAGTAGTCCAAGACTAGTTTCTGGTCCTCTCACAAAAAAACTATTATTATCAGCCAAGAAACGCGTAAGTGGTTTGAGACAACAGAAACAAACATTGAGGGCGCCATAGACTTCAGGGGTTGGATTGTCGGCTTGTGCGAATCCGCGTGGTCTTTCGGCGCATAGCTGACCACGTGGGTCACGTGATGCGTCGTTGGTGCTGCGGCGCTGGCGACGATGGGTAGACGAGCATTTCCACAGCTGTAGACCCACTTAATGGCGAACGCAGATCACTAACGAACGTCAAGATCGACGCATCGTGAGGGCGAGGTTGGCAGCCCGCACGGCTACTCACGCCGAGATACGGGCCCGTAACTTATCTCCACGCACCGTTGGGAGCCGGGTACTCGCTGCAGGACTACAATCGCGTTTACCGCTAGCTCGACTGCCACTCACGCCGAACCATCGTCAGGCACGTCTGGTGTGGTGCAACGCGCGGGTCAACTGGGAGACGGAAAGGCGCGCAATGGTGTTCAGTGTTGAGAGCCGCTTCTGCCTGCACGCCATTGACGGTTGTGTGTGCGTACGGCGTCGCACAGGCGAGAGCGTGAGAGCGTAGGCTTCCGCGGCCGGAGTCAGTATTTACTAGGCTGTGCCGGGTAGCTTCGCCATGGACGCGGCGTCACCCGGACAGCCTAGTAAATATAGGCGAGCGCGTGCGTTTGGAGGGTGTTCGTCCTCGTGAAGTAGGGCCCACACTCGAAGAGATAGTGTGGGGTGCCATCAGATAAAACGCGCGTTCGTCTTCGGTGTTCGTGGAGGGATCACTGAATCGATGATGAGTCAAAGCTGATACTATTAATTTAGCACGATTATTTTTCATACCTACATAGCAAAATATGATAGTTCACATCATTATTTATTCTAGGATAATATTGTTTCATAAGACCAAAAATTATTTGTAAATATTTCATTATTAATTTATAAAGGAAGTAAGTCCAGGGGTTAAAAATGGTTCCGTACATCAGGGAAATGCAAATTTGAATTTACAGAGTAGTCCAAGCAATCAATAACGACTAGTTCTACGACTTTTGTGTGGAACACAAATGTCTCTAATGCCAACAGTGGATGTAATTAAGTTTTTTCATCTTTTTCTCAAAACTATGGAAGAAGATTTTCCTTTTCAAATCATCTATTCAACTGAACCATGAATAAGATTTATGAAATCTACAAAACGATGACTGGTAACGCAGAAATGTGATCAATGGGGTTACACAAACAAGGTTGCTGTTGTATTCGAATTGACAAATGGAATTAACAACTTAAAATTTGGCCATCCGATTTTCACACTGTTCGCGACCTCAAAGTGTCAAATGAATAAACAGATCAGTTGCTGAATTCATGAGGAATGTCTGCACAGGCACTAAATTCAATCAAACACAGAATAATTACATTTCATTAAACTACATTAGAATGAAGTACGTATCCTGCAACAATGTATATATGTTAGAGGACGAACAATGCCCATTTCCTGATTTAATTATTGACTCAAATAAATTTATTTTGCATTTTCGTCGGCAAAAAGTGGCCAAATGCATTTACTCTTGCATATTAAATGCTAATTTCATTGACATTTTGAGCGATTGTCAGTTCGTTTCCTTTTTGCAGGAAACCACACACATCCACACCCACACGAACCGCTGGTAAGCGCCCGGGAAATTCATTTTTAGAGAGATAATTTATAGAGACGTACGTTGAATTCATTGCGCTCGTAAAAAACACCATAAAATTATGGAACCGTTATTCCCGACGCAGATTAGATAATTATACGCATTAACGTCACCGCAGGAACAGGAAATACTTCGTCGATGTTTTCATTAACAAAATTGACGGAGAGATGGATGAAATCTATCACGTCTCTCAAAAAAGGACGTGTCACAGAAAATAGGAGTTTCCATTGGGGTTTGTTTCTGAGTAGATGCAATCGCAAACCACGAAACGCAAACCACCAGATATGTAGTTTTGCTAGACTTGAGCATATTTTAAAATGAATGTTCAAACTATAAGTTTGAATATTTTATTTGAAATCAATTATTTAAAGTATGTTTCTTTTTTAAAGTTTTCTTCTTTAGCCTTAGTAAGAACACTTCGCAATATTTTCATTATCGCCGTAGAACCTCAAAGTTAATTATGACTATATTTTATGATTTTATGATATCAAGAAATCACATTCATAGCGCCATAATATACTTGTCTCATCGCTGGACACTGAAAATTGTATGTCATGTTAATGTTTCAAAATGACTGTTCGGTACAATTCCAGTCGCGAAGAATAAACTTGATTATGTTCATAGGCAGAAAGCTGAGATCTGTATTAAACCAAACTGCCGTATTACCCCAGCCCACTCTGCATGAAAGGAAAAAGAAACGATCAATGTAAAGTTATTTGGAAATTAAAAAGCGACGGAGTTTAGCTCAGGACAGCTTTGCTTCTGCCTCTGTTGCGACTCTGCTGCTACCGAGAGGTTCTGGATTAGAGACCCGACGGTAGCGAGTTTTCGACACTAGTTAGGTAGGTCAGGCGACACTAGTTAGGTAGGTCAGGCGCTGTCTGGAGGGGAATTCTAGCAGTGGGCTGCTCCGATCGGTAGTATTTCGTGGTCTCCCTGATCACTACCAGACGAATGCTGGAGCAGTACCCTAACAAACGGGTCACAGACCTTGCACGATCTTTCCTACCTCTTCCTCGCCCCATCCTCACCTCCTACACACATGCCGGGAGACCAATCAGGAACTTAGCGGTTCTCCCGGTTGGGGCGGTGTCCGGCTGGAGTGAGATACCTGATTGGAGAAAAACTTTCTCGCCGACATGTAGGTCGGCACCGGATCTCTGCATTCGACGAGGGAGGAAAAGAGCCACCTTCATGGATAAAATATTCAGTACACTAACAGAACTAATGACCGTAGCTGTTGACACGCCCAGAATCACTAATTATTAAGCAATTAAAGGTAGAATATGCACCTTTCTCAAGTGTTGAAATAGAAAGATTACTACATGTGTGTAAAATTATTAAGTGTGAAAAAGCATGTCAATTCGTACTGCCTTTTCAAGAAATTATACACAATAGCCTACTTTATGAGCCTAAAACAATTTCAGAGTCTAAATATTCTAAACGTAGTAACAAGAATACTAATCAGTCCGCAGTTTTTGGTATTTCGCGGGTAAAAACGACAAAAGAACCAACTCGCAACGCAAATTACGAACTACTCATCCTCCGAGTTGTGCAGAAAATTAACGCGGCTTCATGCAATGCGTTTGCCCTCCTTTCAAATCCCCAAGCCGGGCGAGCGATATAAATTGCGAGCGTTATTATGAAGAGCGCGAGAATACCGCATCTGCGCCCCCAATGGCCAGGACACCTGGGAGCGCCCCAGGCACGGTTCTGCACTTCCGGGCCTTTGGACCTCAGCAGCACGCCACCGCTGCAATTACCTGCCCTTTATTGGGCCTCCGCATTTGGCATTGCAGATGAAATTAGCCCATCGGGCGGTGTTGCGCAGTTGCCACCCAACAACGCGCTAATCAAGAGGCTCCTCGCTTGCATCTAAAAAGCAAAAGGTGCTATTGGCAGGTGACTTCTGCTCAGTGGGGAATTATGTAGAAATGTCTACGGGTAATAAGAGAAAAATTCTTTGAGTCTTTGGTTTTTTAAATTAATGTAACTGAAATATATATTTTCTTTAAATTGAGTTCCAGCATGCATTTCTTAGACAAATGCATTCCTTTCCATTTTGTAAATAGCAATTTATCTTCTAAAAGATGTAATATGAAGAACAATTTTTCCTTAACTCTATGTACCGTTAAGGAGGTAAATATTATTATTGTCAAGGGAAATCATATACATTGAAATGAGTGTTATAGAAATTGTTTCCGAATTGTTTTGATCTGCAATTTGAACTTCGTTGATGTGCCTTCAAGGTGAGCAACTCAAGGTCGTAAAGTTAGCGGCATTTAACGGAGCTACGAACATTCATTAGAAAATATTTTAACACATGAAATCACTAAACGTAACTGAGGATGGAAGTGCATCCATTCCCGAAAGGTCATTTTAATGAAGGTATTTGTATAATAAATAAATAATGAAGATATAATTTATTCTTTATTGTTATATTAATGGAAAAAATAACGTGTTACTATTTGATTTTGTTATCGACAAAATTTTGTTTCAGCGTTTCATTTTTGTTTCAAAGTTTTGTTTCAACAACGACATTTTGTTTTTGTTCAACTATTTTGTTCTATAAAATTATGAATCGACAATATTATGATTTATACAAATCTGGGGAAATATTCTTAAGATAATCATTACATAAATTAGTTTGACTTTTCCCTAATAGCGCAAAATATTTACATGTAAATATTATCCAAAATAGCTCAGCTAAGTCCAAAAATGTATTTAAAAGAATATTTCATTAAACAGGAAAGTATATTTATACCGTAAAGTTAAATTGCTTTTATTTTCATCCCCACTATCTTCAAATCTCTCCTCCTGCAGGTGAAGCATGTCAAAGTTCCATTTTAGTCGTAACATACGTCGTAATGATCATCTGTTATCCAATTTCACGTTTCTAGCTTCATTAGTTTTGACTGTGCTATACCGGTCAGTCACTTACTCTTGCATGTGAGTATGTACTACAGATAGATGGAGCAGTGCTTTTTCTATTGAGGAAACGCTATAAGTAGATGAAGGGTCTACACTGAAGCGATGTTTTCTTACAAAGAAAATTTTATTTATAGAGACTCTAAAATTTATTATTATTTCTTGATTTATTTTTTAAATGTGATGAAATTGCACGACTTACAATAGAAAATTAGTGCAAGTTGTCTTTGAGACTAGTTTTCCTCTGCTTCTGAAGAGGGCTGATGCTTCGTGCTCCCCAATTGTGCACGTTTGTAGATATGTGTAGAGAAGATGCAATGTCATAATTCTCCTGTCTTAGTTTCCACCGAACCGCGCGAACTATCGAATCGAACGAGGCACGAACACAGGCAACTCCGAACGGCGACTGCCGGCATGGCCTCCTGGAACGCAGAGCGGGGCCTCTGTTAACAGGCGCGCAGCGACCCCGCGAGGGCATTTGGAAATCCCTCGCCGACGGGCGCCATTTGCATTCGTTTCTAGGCATGAACTTGCGCCGACATGGCGCCGAGTGGGGCTAATTTGCTGCCCTCGGCGATGCAGGGCCCAGGGGAAGCCGCGCAGCACGCGAACGCAGACGCGTCTTAAGATCCCGGGCTTCCGGGGGTTTCGTCGGTCCTCCATTCACAATGCAATTGCGTTAAACACAAATTAGGCACAAGAGCATGTTTATCTTGTTCATAATGTTTATTTAGGTATAACTGACGGTCAGTTATTATTATTATTATTATTAATATTATTATTATTATTAATATAACAAGTGATTATTTATATTTATAAATTTTATTTATATGTTTTCCTTTTTTCTTTTCATGTTGGGCTTTTAATTTAATTCATTTTTATTTTGTTTTATGGTTTATATCAGTAACATCTAGAATACTGGTTTTTAATATACGCTGACCTTTTCGGAAAACTAATCAACTTCTGCCCTTGTGAGGGGTGTCAGTGTTTTACTTCGATTCCCTAGAAGACTGAAAAATTGCAAAACCAATGAAACTGGTTGGACTGATAAATGAAAATATGTTATTAGTTAATATCCAATTTCCTTCCCCACAAATTAGAACTCATTTTTACTTCAATATCTTTCCAAGTATTAACAATTCGTATATCACAGTCTTCGTCTCTGATAGCTTTACAATGGGCGAGGGAAATATTTACTTCCTTTTATATAATTCATGTTATGCCAACATCTCGAAAATTAAATTCGGGAGAGGTCGCTCAGGATATCAGCTGATGTAACTGCAGTGCCTCTGACCGGGAGGTTCTAGGTTCGAGACCCGATGGCGATAGGATTTTCGAAACTGGCTGCATAGCAAGATCGAATTCAGTCGCTATATGAAGGGCAATTTTAGTAGTCGACTGCTCTGAGCAGTAGTTTTCCACGATTGTTTGTTTGTTTCGATCAACACCAGGCGAATGCGGGAGCAGTAACCTAACAAACGGGTCATGGACTGCGCGCTATCTTTGCTTTCTCTTCCTTGTCATATCCTCCCCCTTTACTTACATTTACATTAATACACATGCCAAGAGACAGTCGGGAGCTTAAAGTTTGTCCCGGGTGGGGCGGTGTCCCGCTGGTGGGAGATAACTGGTTGAGGGAAACCCCGCTAGCCGACGGTAGTCATCTGTGTGCCGTATCTCCCCACCAGCGGGGGAAGATCACCGCCACCTCTCAAGCACTAAAAATTAAAAACAATTCAAAGAAGGTGAAATGGTATTTCCCCAACAGCCCAAAGATATACAATAACATGACGAAAGCCCCATCTTGATACCTCAAACCGTTTCAACGACTTTTTCTGTGTCCAAATTAGATGGTCCACCTCCATAATGGCATCTGTCTACGATGTGTACTACTGTTTCTGCATCTGCATTTTATTGGAAAATGATAAGTATTTACTATACAATAAAGCACTTACAACACGAAATCTGTATGGACTTGTAGACTTTATGACTTACAACTTTTCATCGTGATCAAAATCTAAATTTCATAACTTGTGCTATTAAACACAGCTCACCTCTTCCCAGCCATACACAAAAGTTACTAACGACCAAACGAAAATACTTTAAACACTCTGCGGAACGTGAGTAAACGTAATCGTAAGTCAACTAAAAATCTCTCAAACTTATACACTTAGTACTTGATATTACAATGTTGAAGACGGGTCAGGCCACTAGGAGCGCTAGCATCAAATGTCTCCCGTTATATCGCAGTGTCGTGTATCGTCCCTATAGTATTTGCTTGTACTTTCGTATTCTGTGCATTGATTGGAAAGCGCTACTTCGCAAAACACGAACGTCAATGTAACATTTCGCGGGACGCAAAGTAAACAAAACACTGGAACAACATGAATCAACATGGCTGCAGAGGCGCATATTGTGAATCCACACGTATGTGAAGACTATATACTTGTAAATTTCCACCAATGCGAACAAAACAATGCCCGCAATTCGTGTGAAAGTGCCTTTCGTAAAAAGCAGACTCAACACATATTGTCATCTCATTCCGAAACATTTCTTCGTACTTTAAAGTCTCAATTACACAGGTAGTTACAAAAATAACAATTCTTTGCCTAACGATTGATTGATTAATTACTGAATGTTTCAAGGCATTTTAACTGACATGGTTATTACTGCCGCAAAATTAAAACACATTACGTGCCGGTAGGTGGGAGGTTCGCCCTGAAACGTGAAATCCGGGACCGACGTGCAAGTTGGCCTGCGAAGTTTTCCCCTCTACGTATCATCCCCGCTTCAGCCTGATGAACCTTTAATCTCCCGACTAGTCTCCCGTCATGTGTGGAAGTGTAGTACTCGTATGTGAGGAAAGAAGCGGTTTGTGAGTTTGTGTGTGAGGAGAGGAGCGGACAAGGATAAGAAAGAAAAGATCACCCGCGGTCTATGACCCGTTTATGAGCTGTTTCGGAATTTGTCTGGAATTTATCGGAGAAACCATGGAAATCTATCGATCTGCTCATTACTCAGCTGGCCACTTCTATTCTCCTATGAACAGGGGTTGAATTCGACCTAGCTGTGGTTGTAGATAGTGTAGAAAACTCCTCCACCATCGTAATTCGAACACAACGAACTTCAGGTCAGAGACGATGCAAAAACAAGGGTAGTACCGCCACCAAGCCCTCTCAGCCTGTTGCTTTTGTTTTGTTGATAGTGTAACAGGTTTACAGGTATTGGTTAAAATATGGAAAAACATTCATTCCCACTTGCCGATATTTGGAAAAATATATTTTCTTCCTTAGGACTTGGTGACAATAATAAACACAGCAATATACTCATTCACATTTGGGCACCATGTTGCCTGTTAGCATGATATATTTTCGTAATTCAACGTGGTATCCAGGAATGACTATAAAGTTCATTTGAGCATTCTGCAAAATAAATTATGCTTTGAAAAATAACGTCAGCTCTATATTATGTACTTATGTACTTGGAAAATAGTTATTTACGTAACAAGTACAGAATGCGACGAACGAAATGTTGACAAACCAGGCGATAATAGAATCCGAATCCTGCATTTTGAAATAAGTATGCCAAAGACGCTCTCGGTCCGTACATTATTGTTTAGTACGAATTCATGCAAGCTTACGGGATCATTCTCAAAATGAGATGTGGCAGTAATGACGATTCATGTCGCTCGTGTTTTGTTTACTTCACACTATCCAGTTTATAGCCATTTTTTACGGTTCTCGTATGGCAAAGTCTGTTTTAACGTAATCGTATACCACAAAATAAGACTTTCCAATCAACAACAGCGAAGGTAGGTTCTAGTTTCTATGCGTGGGTGCTGAAATAGAAAATTTCACGAACGGAAACCCGAAAAAGTCCGGGAAAAACCCTGGCTGCGGATCCAGCACAGCGCAGCCGAGGGCGCATATTCCTGATCGTTGACTCCCGACCCGAAGCGCGCCCCCCCCCTCCGCTCCTCATTCATATGCGCCCCCGCCCCACTCCTCCGCGCCCCGCGCCGGGGCGGGCGCCCTGATGCCCCGGACAATTAAGCGACGCCAGCGCCGCCACCCGCGCCCTCGCCCTCGCCGCTCTAATGCGCCCTGGCGGGGGAGGGGCGGGGCGGGGCGCGTTAACGCATGTCCCGTGGCGCCGCGAGCTGCGTGCACCTGCGTTCCCCTCCGCCTCACACGCACGCGCCGCCCCAAACCCAGGCAGGCAGTGCCTTCCGCTCACAACGCACACCTCGTTCCGCTCTCGATCTGTAGTTTCGCCTCCTCCTCTTTTGGTTTCAGCTCTTTCCTGTCATTTTACATCCTTCTCTACGCCATCTCGTTGACTTCCATCCCCACCACGTCATACCTAAGTTTGTCCTTCATATCACTAAAACTTTATCCTCTCCCCAATTTCGTCATCTCCATCCATCTCCCCGGCATCTTTCAATTTCTCTTGTCTTCTCTCCTTGTATACGCGCCCGACATTCAGCCACAGCCTTCCATTCACAACGCATCTCTCTTTCCGCTCTCAATCTGTAGTTTCGTCTCTTTTAGTTTCAGTTCTTTCCTCTCATTTTATACCCTTCTCTACCCCATCTCATTGACTTCCATACCCACCCCAACATCCTCAACATTTCCTTCACATTACAATCAGTTTCTCGAAACCTTCTCTCCCCAACATCACCTCCTCTTCCCGGCATGCCCTAATCTTCCTTGCCTCCACTCTTTCCATACGGCTTCACAGACGTACACGAATTGCATTGTATTATTATCGTCACCACGCAATCTTCGTTCCACTTTCAATGAACATATATACTTTCCCTCTCCCCTCCTCTTCTGGTTTTATCTCTTCCCTCTCATCTTACACCGTTCTCTCGTTTCTACGTCCGCCATTCCTATCCCCTTCCCGAAACCCAATTCTGCTCTTGGCCTCCCGGCATCCTCACTCTTTGCGACCATCTCTTCCTATGTCCTCCATCCACACATTGTCCATTGCTTCCTGTTTGTACTCTCTCCTGATTCATCGCTTCTTTTCTAACCAGGAACGTTGCCTCATTGCCGCTGGCTGCATTGTCTCTGACCAGGAGGTCCTGGGGTTCGAGTCCCGACATTGGCAGATTTTCGTCACTAGCTACAGGGCTGAGTTCAGCCGTTGTATGGAGGAGAATTCTAGCGGCCGGCTGCTCTGATATGTAGTTTTCCGAAGCTTCTCCAACTAACATCAGGCGAATGCCGGAGCAGTACCCTAACAAAAGGGCCACGGATTTTTCGGACGCCTTACACACACGCTCACATGCACTACACAAGTAATGAGACCACTCAGAAGTTTAGAATGTATCTGGCTCGGAGGTGCCTCGCTCTGAGGAGATACCTAGAATGGAATATCCCGTTGACCCTGTAGGGTGTCGGCGCTGGTTCTCACCGAGCACACGGGGAGGAACACCGTCAACTTCAGGCGTAATGGTCCTTACCAGTTGGCATACCCCAAAACATCAATCAATGTATCTTTAATAATAATAATAATAATAATAATAATAATGTATGTATTAGGCATTTTCGGATCAGATTAATCAGACTTTTGCCTGTCTAACTAGGTTACCAGTTGTTAGTTTTCCATGATTTCCGTAATCTATATATGGCGAATGCCGGAGCAATACTCCAATAAACGCTAATGACAGCGCGCTAACTCCCCTTTCTCTTTCTTGCCCCCAGCCTCTTTCTTTACACACACACATGAACTACACTGCCACATATGTTTAAAGACCAGTCGGGAGCTTACGGCATATCTTGGCTAAGGACGACGTCCCGGTAGGGGAAATTCCTGGAGAGGTAAACCCCCGCTAACCGATTTGTAGGTTTGCGCCTGATTTCATGTTCCAACGGAGGAATAACGCCATCATCAACGGAGATATAACATGCACTACACTTTCGGAACTAACGTCAGTAGTTTATGCGCCAGGAAACACTGAATACTCTCTCTCAGGGAATGTGTTGTTGATGACCTCAAGTCCTCTGCATCACTAGAGCATAAAATTTATATTGGAAGCAGTGATTCAGTGCACTGGAATGAAGAGTACCAAACTATTTGTCACGTACCCGTCACACATGTGTACGTGTCAAAAATGAAAAGTATTTTGAAACATATTCCATGTACATCAACATTTTTTGTGTTACAGCAGCACATTCATTGATATTATACTTAAAATACGCTTATGATAAAAATTAAATACGAAAAAGTGATAATTCTATTGACGGAAAAACATGATGGTTTACGTCGCCGGTATGGATGAAAAAGAAAATTCGTGTTCTGTATCGACGAAAATCTAAAATCTTCAACAAAAACCGAAAATTGAATACAGAGAAATGACCAGAAGTTCCTGCGAGAACCACGAGCTGCGGTATACAGACGTGGCGTGTAACCTGCACCGTACGGAGCTCAAAAAATTAAGTGATAAAACCCGAGTAGTGTTTGGGCGCATTCTTTTATTTTAAGGAACAAGTAGACAACACGACCGTGTAAAGCTGTGACAAAACCGTAAACCCGACCAGCGGAAATTCCTGCGGGAACCCGGAGCTGAGGCGGAAATCTCGCTTGGCGTGGTACCTGCACCGCCGTGCGGAGCCCGGAATCCCCAGGAAGTCGCAACAGGGCG
>BOPP01000007.1:17279043-17363227 GCA_017312745.1 Gryllus bimaculatus | reverse complement strand
GTATTTTTCGATATAATTAGAAACGATATCTAATAATTAAGTGCCGAACATTTTTGATGGAAAATTAACATATTTTTAATTATCATTTAAATTCAGTAAATAGTTTTGTTATATTAAACATGCGTTATTATGTCAATATAGAAATTTTTGTCTTAATTATGAGTAGTGGTAGAGTACTAAATATAATTTTAAAATATTCAAAATTTACTCTGAGGTAGATTAAGCTACCACCTCAATTCGGCGAATTCCATATTTCAGAATTCCGGGAATTCGCAATGAAAACATCAGAATGAGATCGACGAGGATATACGCATGTAATTATTGCCATAAACCCAACTATTCACAATGGACGTGAACCTAAATGTGTACCCAAGTAATGTTTGACTGATTGGTGATTTTGGGTTTTGTGGACGCGGGTTTCGCGGTCATGTAGGAAAGCAAAGTAGCCTTGTGACGTAGTTCATGTTATCTCGCAGGAGGTGAGGTCGGTGTTCGGTCTCCGCCACAAAGTGAAACACGGATAACATAAACGTTAGGGTGCAAAAAGTTGCATTTATTTCATTTTACAAAATTGTATTATAATCAGTAGATATATTGTTAATATGAAAAGGGTTGACAAGAATCTTTGATAAAATGACCAATGTACGTTTCGAGTTTTCGTATTTAAAGAATTATCTCGTATCCCTACGATGAATTGTGCATCATTTACATCCCAGTGAACATAGTTGTGAGAATCATTTGAATGCGCAATGGCCTGGAGACAGAAAAACATCGCAGGAACCACGTGTATCAATTTTAAGTTAACAGAAATTTAGCCGTGACGCTGGAAAGCAGACAACCTTAATAATCGCCAGTGCTCGAAGTGTTGAGTGGAATGGTCGAGATCGTGATGGGGTTACAAACAATACTTTTTTATCAATAGAAGCAATTGGTTACTTCCTGAATCGTGTTGAAGGAGTGCAATTTATACTCTTAAAACTACATCGGATTAATCAAATGAAAAAAGAAGACGATTTCGGGGTTTCGCGGTGTTCTTAAATCACGTCAACGTGAACTGAAAGCGTGGAGTTTGCAAATTTTCATTGTTACATCTTATGTTTATTTTCAAGTCCAACGTACTGAGGTTCTATCAAACTACACGGCAACAAGCTATTGTATTCTTCTTACTTATTTCTTTAAATTGTTCGAATTAATTGTCGTTCCGATCGGCAATTCATTCCTGGATTCCTTATTTGCGCCCAGTTACTTAGGAATTAAATTCAGTTGAGAATAAACATCAGTATCTGGGATACATGCTGTAAGTCGCATCTGGAACGATATTCATGAATTCGAAGATAGTCGGTCAGTGAGAAAGTAATTCTTCCTATTTTTTCTGCTTATATGAAATTAGTACCGTGAAAAATTTGAATTTGGCACCATTCCCCAAACCTTCCATCTACAATCGACGGTGGTAACTTTCTGCGTCAACATGTGGCAGTACAGCAGTCGTTTGCAGTGTCCGAAATCGGTGTTCGACACAATTCATCTGTCACGTTTCACCTTATGCATTCGAGAATTCAAACACACAATGCTGTTTCTTGCGATCTTCCATGTCATCCATGTTTCAAACGACATCTTTTATTAAAGTAGAATAAAATGTGGGGCATTGCGTTTTGACTGACCTACGTATCATGCATTCGTGTTGCAAGACTGAATTTGTGGATACTAAGTAGCTGGTCAAAGATTTTTGTTTTGCGAGTTGTGTTCATCATCTTTTAAGAAAAATTCGTAGAAACTTACAATTAGTCATGTAATCATTCACTATGTGAGTTTATATGACTTCAATATTGCTACGACGACTCTGTGATAAGCGTACAGCAAAGTAGCAACGTTCCAATCAAAAAACGGTACACAGAATTAGTGATTTCCATGCAACACGCAAAAACAGTTATTAATGCCATTTGTTCGATATAGAGCAAATATCGGAATCCTTTGAAGTATGTAAACCGTGAGGAGAGCCGAGGTTCATAATCAATCGAGTCTGTTGTTGGGTTATTGGCCGTGTGCATTCAGTACTTTTCGTAAAATCAACTTCATAATACCTTCTTTTAAGAATAATATGCACCAAGAAATACTTTTTCTTGTATTCGGAGTACTCATACACCATCTTTAGTAAAAACACTTTTGTTTCGATTGATCTTAACAGACGTCTAACTGTTTCTAAATTCCTTAACAGACGCTTAAGAATGGCTTTTCATTCCTCTTTTTGGCTGCTTAAAACCCACATGTTTCGAAAAATAAATTGCCAGATAGCAGTTAAATTTGAGAGGGAACGGATAGGATCATATTGTTCGGCACTCTCTCCTCGTAGGTTCTCGGTTTGGCCCTTTGTGAGCGAATGTGTTCCGCCACCGCGCCGTCGCGGGCGCCAGCGCCGCGCCGCCGGCGGAGTTTTACGGCCGCTGCGCTCCCAGCGGCGCCCAACTTCGCTTCCGGGCGACGGGGGCTGCTCCGCCCCTCCCGCCGCCCGCCGCCCCGCCCCCCGCCTCCGCCCCCCCGCCCCGCCCGCCATGCCTCTCCACGGTCCTTGCAGCGCGGGCTGCTCGCCTCGCATTTGCCTCTATCCCTCCTCCCCGCTGCGCCTCACCTCATTCCGCCTCGATCTCTTCTCCATCCCTTCGCCACGCTTCCTCTCGCCTCTCCTGCCTTCCCGACCTTGCTCCCCTTCCGATCCATTTCCAACCCCACGCTAAACACTCGCATTAACCACTCAATCCCTCCCAACCCCCGTCACACTTGCCTAGGCTCACTTCCCGCCGATCGTCTTGCCCACGTTCCCAACACAGCTCCGCTTCACCATCTCACAGGTGCGCGTGCCTCTCTAACGCCACACCCGACCCTTTACCCTTCGGAGATCGCTCTCCTTCACCCACATAATCGCTTTTCACGCCCATTCGCCCGCTCTCTCTATCGACCCCACCTACGACGTGCCCCTCTCTCCCTCTTCTCTCCACCCCGCCCGTGTTTGCACCCTCCCGCACCCTTTACCTTCGAGATCGCTCTCACCCCACATCATCGCCTTTCAACGCCCATCACACTGCCCGTCTCTCTACGACCTCTCACTACGAAAGTCGCCGTCCTCTCTCCTCTTCTTCTCTCCTCATCGCCCGCCCCCTCGTATCTGTCCGCTCAACTACCCGGCACCCTTAACCCTCGGAGATCCGCTCATTTCACATCCCACATTCAAGTTGCCTTTTCACGCCCGAACACACGAGCGCCGCATCCTCTAGTCGATCACCCACGTCACCTACGTCGCCCCCTCTCTCTGTCCGCTCTTCTGTCCCACGCCCCTGTCTACCTTTTAGTTCCCGGTCGTCCTTGTCTCGCCCACTTTTCCGTGCTTCGCGTACACACTCCGGGCCACCTCGTCAACAAGCTTTCTCCCATTGCCGCTTCCCATCACCTTTACTCAGTGTGGTTGCTGGACCCGTCTCTCGCCTCACCGATCTTTCCAACATTCCGATCCTTCCCACATAGTTGTTAAGTACTTGCCACCTATGTTAAGCCCTTTCAAATACACAACAGGTGCTCACATACCTGTCCAGCAGCTGGGGCCACTTGCAGTCCTTAACTGGAACAGTCCCTAGGAGTTACTCCCTCAGACAGTGGCACGATTTCGACATCAGTCAATGTAGTTGATGGCGGCGATTTCTAGAACCCCTGCTGTGTCATAGGAAGTCAAAGCGACCGTTGCCTCGATCGTAGTTTACTCTGGTTCTGAGTCAAAGGACATCAGACTGCAGCAGCGGATCAGGACTCGACAGAACGTCCCGCGGTATCCTCGCCGCGAATCTTAACCTTCTCTACTTCCATAGCTATCTCACTTACCTCATGACACACGCACATACTCAGAGCTGGAGAGCCGCTCGTGGGAAGAACTCTTAATGCTCATAGCCGACTGTAGGTGGTACCGCTAGGGAGATTACGTTGGTGTTGGGAAAAGCCCCATCGAAAGGTCCGAACATGTATTGTCCAGCGTCCGATATAGCACCTTTCACGGGGCGTAGAAGCACTATCACTCTGCCATACGAACTCCGACAAAACACGATCCACTATACAATTTCTTTAGCATTGAGCACAACCGCATCCTAATTCATTATTACTCCCCTCCGACTTGCACTCACTCCTTCTCACCTTTCTCACAACTCTCTTCCTTCCCCGTGGGACTCCTCTACCTCTTGCAACCTGCCCGCCTTCTGCGTCCCGACCGATTCCCTCCCCCCCCCTAACCGCGCGTTCGGCCAGCACGGCCCTCGGCGGCCGCCGGCGACAGTCGCGATTTAGGGCCTCGCGGTCGAGAGCAGAAGGCGGGCGCGCATGTGCCGCCCGGAGCGCCCACGCTCACGCCGCACCCGACGCCCTTCGCGCGAGGGAGTCAGTCACGCTGCTCGTCGGGGGGAAAGGGACGCGGGCTAAACGTTGCAAACTTCTACGACACGAAGGGTGGACAAAGACAGCGAACGTTTTCTTTAAAGATCATGGAGTGGAAAATTCCATACAATGGATTCACACTAATGCTTAGCAGCTGACAGTAGACGCAAAGCAGATAGCAGTAGTTCTGATGCAAAAATCATCAGACTAAAAGGCAATCAGTGGACAATCAATCCCAGAAACTGTTAAAAATAAAAATGACGTGACTCATGAAATAAAGTAAAGAAGTTTACATATGTCTGTCTATAATTCATCTTGGGGCTCCCTTCCTTCAAGTTAAAATAACGCTTGGTACAGGGCGCCTTGGTAATGTAGGGTTCAATGGTGGCAGTAGCGCTACTCTCTGTATTTACGGACTCTACGATAGCCAGGCCTCCGACGCAGATGGGAACGAAAAGGAGTGTAACGCGTCATTGTCGGATGCAAGAGGAGGAACTCTTCTCTTTGCTAGGCCTGCGGCGATGCTTGGATCCAATTACTAATCAGCGAGAGCATATGATTGCGAGAGAGGGAATTCAGAAATTCACAAAGTCAAAGGACTGGTAATGTGGAAGCTGATTATTTTGAACAAAGAGAATTCGAAATTATCTTAGAGGAGACGAGCATCGTGTGTTTTCTTTACTCTTGTAGACTTTCACATCGAAATCAACCAGTTGATCAAACAGTAAGAGTTTGTGTTAGAAGAAACTAGACACGGGCTTTCCGTAAGCGATCTCTGGAATTGACATTAGTTTATGTTTGCCTCTACTGTCTTTGATTCATGCATTATTAATGCTATATTTGTTTTTTTAATAGTGCTACTATAGTAAAAATCAATGAGAAAAGTTGAAGTATGACAATGACATTTTAAAGAACGTTTATCGACAGCACTTGTTATGATTAGAGGCTGATGATTTTGCATATTTGCATTTGTTCTTAAACATTATGACTTTCATAGATAACACAAGTCCACTTCTTATTGTTTGGAAAACATACAAAATCTTATTGTGCGTATTTTAGCATACAGTAAAGTCGCAATAATCCGAGGAAATTACGAATGATGGTAATAAGATTACAAAAAACTCAGTACAATTGACCGAGACGCGGCTCATCCCGGATAGCCAAGAATGCATTATTTCCTTTACTGAATATGGATGTGATTTTCTCTCATTCTGCACTTCATTACTTTGGTAATGCACTGACATTGGTGCATTATGTTCTTTGCTCGAGAACTCCAAAAGTATAATCTCAAGTAAAAATCATCTCTTCCCTAAAACTGAATTTTGTCACAACCTCTTTGAACAATATTTCTCAAGGGTGACACATAGCACAAGGAAAAACACAAATCTAAATACACGTTTGACTACAGTTCAACAGTTGGAAATGAAGTTTTACACGGTGTATTACATACTACCTTGCCTGCGCCCTTGCCTGTACCCTTCCCGACGCTCATGTCCACGCCCTAGCCCTTGGCCTTTCCGTCTCCTCGCCCCCCCCCCACGCTCCCATTACTCCGCCCCGCCCGCGCCCGCCCTCACCCTAACCCCCTCCCGAGTGGAGCGAAATGTCCCAATTTTTGCGGCTGGCGGCGGCGGCCGATGCGCCAGGCGCGGCACGTCATCAGGGCGCATAGCCTCGTTTGACGCTATCACCCCTCCCTCAACGCCACTTCCACAAAGCACCTCCCCTCATGCTCTTCCTCCAACGTCCTTCCGGGAGAGGGGAGAGGTGGTTCAGGGCATCAACTGATGACACTGCAGTGCCTCTCACAGGGAGGGCCTAGGATCGAATTCTCGGATTTTCTACACTAGGTAAATAGCTACTTCGAGTTCAGCCGCTGTCTCGGGAATTCAAACGGCCGACTGCTCTGATCGGTAAAGTTTCTCCGATCAACACCAGGTGAATGCCAGAGCAATACCCTAACAGACAGACCGCGCGCGATCTTTCCTTCCCCTTTTTTGTCCTATGCTCATCGCTTACTTATACTTACACTTTAAGGTCAATAGAAACAAATAAGATTTACACCTATATGGCGTTTGGGAACTTTTCAAACAAAAGTATTTCTTGAACTTATGATTTTTTTCTTGTTCGATGGTATTACGAAATGTACTGATCGACACACTGCCAATGACACAAATAACAGATGGTTATAAAGGTCGGCTATCACTTCTGATAACAACCCCCAAGCGCGCCTTTTATTTGCTGTTTGCCTTCGTAATGGCGTAGACACCTGTTGAGAAGACTGCACATTTCGCTCCTAATGCGCAGGTGCCCCTTCGCCTAAGCGCATCTCGATGCGAATGCGTTCGGCTCCCACTCGCCCGGCGCTTCTCCGACGGCAAATGGCACCCGGCGCAGGCGCAATGGCTTCCCGTTAGAAGGGCTCTTACTCTCTCTTGCGAACACGTGATAAGATGATGATGGTTAGGGAACAGTAGTTTATGACTTGTCACTTTTCCTCTCGCTTTTCCCAACTTTTATTTGTTTTAGAAATACGATGACGAAACAGCCAATGTGTAACTGCCAGAAGGTAATTATTTCCCGGGAATGTACGTATTATACAAATTCCAGACGAAAAATGTATGCTGGAGAGTATGCTGAGAAGAATTATTCAGTGGGGGCATATGCAATTCACAAACATTGCAACGCGTGATTATCGTGAATAACCAGAGAGAAGTGCGTATATAGGACATCTTTGTGCACTTACCTCTTAAAATAGCAAATTCTGTATAGTACATACTAAAGCAGAACGAAAACTTTATGTCGACATATACATATACTACTCAATTTATATACGAAAATTTACTTTATGTCCGATACTTTTACACATTCACCGTCTGACATAAATTTATTACTTTGCTATTTACTTCATAACTAAACAATCCTCTTATCATCCAAAACATCGCAATCAGAATCGATAGAAGGTGCACCTACAGGCACATGGGGTGCATCGCAATAAGTGAAACAAATGTGCGCAACAGAATTGTTGAAATCTTCGCCTGTGTGCACGGCCCTTCCTCTCTTCCGTCGGTTCGGCTCGGCCCCAACAGGCCCTGCCTTGCTACTCCAGTCCGACCCTCCGGGGCCTGCTACCGCTTCCCGCCCTCTCTCCGACCGCCGTGCGCGCAGTGTCGCCGCCAGAGAGTATAAGAGAGAGGGTCGCCGCCCCGTCCGACGGCTGCTTGCCGGGGGCCGTCCTCGCCTCGCCTCGCGACGTCAGGTGTCGCTGCCGAGTCAGTGACTCCGCCAAGAGACGTTTTGCCTTGACCTGGGTCATCCCGCTTAACGTTGCCTCCCACCCCTCCACCCGTAGGCCTAAAGGAGAATAAAGAATGGCTCGAAGGGCACGTGCCCTTACCGTACTTCCGCTCCCCAATACGTGGTGCAGGGCCCTTCCCCTACGACGCTATCGTCAGTTTTGGGGGAGCAGCGATGTGAAATCTGCGCCGCCGCGGGTAGAACCGAAACAGCGCCCAACGGTTCTTTTTCCTGGTAAGTAACAGTTTCTGTGTCCGGACATAAAAGCGTTTGAATCAAGTTGCAAATACTAAATATGTCAAGAACAATATATATGTCACCTGCTTAGCGTTTATTCGCGTGCTTTTGTTAGATCTTCGCGTTGTCTCTGCATCAGCTGATCTCGTCTCTCAGACCTGACCACGTTCGGCGCACGCGTGCCAGCATGCGAAGAGTAATCACTATGTGTATGACGTGTAATCATCCTCGACACTAGGTGAAAAGTTCTATCTGCCTTCACGTGCGACATCTAACGACTAGTCTTGGCTCGCTTTTCAACTAAGTAAGTAGCGAACTGGCGTCTTCGAACAATTGAAGTACTTGGCCTGTCCAGTCAGTGCTGCGCTCTGACGGCGGCACTGAGAAGCACTGTAGTTTAAATATTGGATGTGATTTCGCAGGGTCCTTCCACTGCCTTCAGTGACGCGATTTTCGGAGAAAAATAAAATTATATCCACATTACTCATAAATGCGCAAGCTTAGGGCGCCATTCAGCGGCGCTTCCGAGTGACGCGTCTGCTGGCAAAGCGTTTGTATAAATGGAGGTATTCACACGAGTGACATAGTAGCGCTTCTGTGGCACTTAAGGTCCCTTCACACGGTGCCACTCAGCAGCGCTTCCGAGTGGCGCGTCTGCATTGGTTTAAATGGGGGTATTGACACGAGTGGCGAAGCAGCGCTGCTGTGCTGCTCCGAGGCGAACTCTCGCCACCAACAGTGCAGACGCGCGTCTCCGCCACCCCCAGCAGAACGCAGTTCCAAGTGACAGCCTTCACACTAGGCCGCAGGGCCACTAGGCGCCACTGAAGCGATTGCCACCTGCTGGCTGCCTTTCGGCCGCCTGAGCCCCCAGCGGTGTCGCTCCCTCTCCCGCGGGCAGCGGCGCTGGGCGGCGGATGTGTGGGGAGGGACCCTCACAACGTCTCTCAGTAGCGCCATGCGAAGGTAGCCTTAGGCTGCATTTGGCTCAGAAAGGGTTCATTTTATGCACACGAGGTTAGGTGCCAAAATTTAAAAGGATGCGAATGCAGAATGTTTTAATAGGAGTGAATGCATAAATGTTCCAGAAGATGATTGTCCAAAACAATAACGGACGAATGACTGTCAAAAACAATTTTTTACTGATATATAATTGCCTTCGATACAGAGCTTGCGAGCAGATTATTGTTCCGGAGGAAATATGAAAACAGTTGAATGATGCTACATGTTTTCTTATGAAATGGAATTATTGAATAGAAATGTGGAAATATAAACCGAGTCACGATAATATCTAGTTAATGAGTGCATAAATAAACCTGAATAATTAACATCGTGAAAAAAATAAAGCCATGAAAGAACCATGGACGCCAACGGTTATAATGATCTCGGGCGACAAAAATCCCTCTGGCCGAAGGCGCTGTTGCCGCTCGATCGTTAGAACCAAATTATATAGAGACAATACATAACACTCGGCGACATAACGGAAGCCACCGACCCTAGCGGCCCGACCTGTCATAACCATTGTGATGTCACATAGGAAGTGTATAAATTTGAAAGATGATTAGTTTGCAAACGATAACGTTTACGTATGTTTTGCAGAGTGATTCGAAACGTAGTGTACATGTATTGAAATTTAAAGTAGTCCCCGATTTTCCAAGTCAGGTTCTTAGTTTCGCTAGTGAGAAGTTGTCTTTCTGTGCCATTAAAGTACAAGAAAGACTCAAAGTGCCCTGTCTTGCCTATTTGTTAGCAGCCTTGTCGGTGCTTTGCGCAGGGTACATCAACGACAGCCACCCGCGCGCGGGCTACTACCTGTCGTGCCTGGCGACGCTCATCGGCGCCGCGCTGCTGTTCCTGGTGGGCGGCGGGCCGGGCGCGCGGCACGGCGGCGGGGCCGGGGCGTCGCGGGGCGCCGCGCCCGCCCGCGCACGCTGTGCCGCTGCCGGCGCGCTGCTGCCGCTGGGCGCGCCTCGTCGCTCGCCGCCGCCGCCGCCGCCACCTCCCCGGGCGCCTCGCTGCGCGGGGGCGGCGGCGGCGGCGCGCGCCTGCCCAAGTCCGTGTCCATGGCCACCACGCTGGACCTGCCGCCGCCGCCGCCCTCGTGCCTGTCGCACGAGGCGCTCTACTGGGACGCGGCCGGCGCCGGCCCCGGCCCCGCCCACGCCCACTCGCACGCCCACCTGCACCACCGCGCGCTGCGGCCCTGCAAGAGCGTGCCCGAGGGGCTGGCCAGGTAACGCTCCTCACCTTCCGCCACTGCGTGCGCTTCCGCTCTCGGAGGTTCTATTGCCTTTAGCCCCTGCAGTGCGGTCGCGATCATGCAACACCTCCCGGCACGGCTGAGGAAGACGCGGTGACATTATGCCACCGTGACGACGGGTCTTGACGCGCCAAGTTATAAAAACCGAAATATATGCTATCCAGGAGGATCCCAGACTCTGCCATGGTGGCAACCAGTAGGAGGCTAGCCACCACGACATAGTCGCGGATCGTCCCGGATAGCCAGGATAGACATTACTCCACTTTCATGCTCGTTAGTGCGTAAGTGCCGAGAGGTAAGAGAGTCCCCCCCCCCCACTCGACGGTGAGTTCCGGTGCCGATCTACACGTCGGCTTGCCGGGGTTTCTCTCCTCCGCGTATCTCACCCAGTGGATCACCTCCCCGTATCGGGGCAAGCTTTGTGTTTCCGATTGTTCTCGCGACACATGGTAGCGGAGGACAAGGATGTGTAAAGGGCTCGCACGACTCCACTGAGCAGCGCTTCCGAGTGGCGCGGTAAAGCATGTGTTTAAATGAAGGTTTTCCTACAAGCGACCCAGTGTCAAACTTCCGACACCAGTAGCGCAGACGCACTTCCGCGACACCGCCAGCAGAAAGCAGTCCTAAATGGCAGCCTTCACATCAGGCCACTCGGACGTGCCACTGAGCTTAGGGTCCCTTCACACAGAGCCACTCAGCAGCGCTTACGAGAAGCGTGTCTGCTGGCAAAGCATTGGTGTAAATGGGGGTATTCACACGAGGGAGGCAATGGCGCGCTCCCGCTCCCAGCAGCGCAAGCACTCTTCCGCTCCAGCGCCAGCGGAACAGAATTCTAAAGGAAAGTCTTCACGCTCGCCAACTCGGACGCGCTTAGCTTAGTACATGTTGACTTTCTTGCGGCTGTCGGTGCCCACAGCGGCGTGACTAACGAATCCCTTTCTTCCCACGCTTAGGTAACGCTGGTCAGTGGCTGTATGTGAAGAGCTCACCCTCTTCTCCATGACGCCCAGTGACTCCGTGTGCAGGCAGCCTGAGGGGAGTGGATAAGAAAAGTTCAGGTCAAGGAAGAAAAGTTCGCTGGCAGACTGTGGTCCGTTTTTAACAGTATTGCTCCACCATTCGTCTAGAATTGATCGGAGACTCCAAGTAAAACTACCAATCAGAGTGGTGTGCACCTAGAATGTTTCTCCAGAGAGGGAATGAATTCCACCCAGCTATATATAGCTATTGTTCAAAATCCACCATCGGAGACAATACAATGGTATCAGTTTTTGCCCTGGTCTATCTCAGACGGCCCAAAGTAGTGTAGAAAGTGGAACTGTTAAGATGATGCAAATTCTCATAACTTATGAACTTCGAACTCGGTACCTGAGGCTTGTTTCCTGAATACATGAGCAGGTCGGCTGCTCTGATAGGTAGTTTTCCGTGGCATCTCCGGTAAACGCCAGGTGAATGCCGGAGCAGCACCCTAACAAACTGGCCACGGACCACGGACGATCATTCTTTCCTCTTCGTTGACCCATCCTCACCTCTTACTGATACACACTTGCACTTTCACGCACTACACTACAGCAGACGTCGCAAGAACAATCCGGAGTTTAAAGCTTGTCTCATTTGGGGTCGTGCTCCGCTGCAGCGCGCTGGTGGGAGAGACCTGGTTGGGGAAAATCCCGCAAGTCGACGGAAAGAGCGGCGCGAGATCACGCAATCCAATGGGGGAAGATCACCGCCACTTCTCGCGATAAAACATGCACCACACTTACGGGACTGGTGACCTTAGCAGTAGACCCGCCCGTATTTACTAATCAGTCAATAGATGAGCACCTCCAATGGTTACAACAGTACAATTGAAACTTAAAAGTCGCTCACGCACAGTGGCGAACCCAAAGGGAGAGGGGACGCGTTGACCCCATCGTTGGTGAGAATGTAGTCTTCCGCGACCAGAGACAGAAGCGACTTGGCTCTGCGGGGCACAGGTTCCGATGTTTCTGCGACCTTCCTCAGGGCGAAAAGCCTTGAATGCGTCGGGGCCTGTGCTTTGGACGCGGCCTTCATTGGTGTTCTCCGTGTACGGTGTCTCAGGGCACAGCCTAAGGCCCGTTCTGTTGCAGGTTCGCGTGGATGCCCCCGTACCCGGTGGCGCGCCCGGCCCGGAACGTGACGGTGGTGGAGCAGATGACGACGTCGGTGTGAGCTCCGCCCCCGCCCCCGCTGGAACTGTTGCAGACGGTGCTCTTGTTGCTTACTTGTGCTTGTTATTGCCTTGGCGGAGGATGAAACTGCTCCGTGCAAGCGCACTGAATCGTTCACAAGGATTGGACAGCGTTGGATGTTTCGTTCGCCCGCCCCGCCCCGCCCCGCCCCCCGCCCACGTCTAGTCTGAAACGCCGTGGCCTTTAAGGGACAATTGCTGAAACTGAAGTGTGGCCACCCGTCTCGTAAATTCTTTTGAGAGTCGGACCTGCACGCACGGACATCGGTCTGAAACTCAGCGATGCCGCCTACAGTGTTACCTTCGACGGGCAAAAAGAATCCTCCAAATCCTCCCACGAATCAAATTTTACTGCACTGATGGCTCTCCTCGGAACCAAGAACCACTGGCAGCACTCCGAATCGACTGCTCGTTCGGCGGTCCAGGAGGGATGTTCGTTTCGGAGGTACTGCATCTCGGCAAGTAGAGCGGACTCGAAACTCAACGCATTGAATGTTCGTAGCACCCAAGTGCGCAGACGAGAGCTACAGAAGTGTGTCTTATCAAAATGCCAATCGACTGGAAGCTACAAAGTTTTCATGATGTCAAATGCGTTCCGAGAACGTTCTCTCGGTTTTAACAAATCTTTTACTCACATAAAAAAAGCAGCAATAAAATTAGATTCAGTCGGAATATATTTGCAGTTGGGTGACCACACCAGTCTGGTAAATCACAATAAAAATAGGAATTTCCATTAGTAGTTGAATATTTCACAAAGTGGTAAACTATTTTAAGGAAGCATGTCACACGATACATTATTTGGTTTTGATATTTTTAATCAATTCGCCTTTCTCGCAGAGAACTGAATATTTTGGACAAAAATATGTACAGATGACTTTCAAACGTGTCTTTGCTTCGAGATCTACAGTAGGACAATTTCACATACAATTGGAAATTTTTTTTCTTAAAGGGCAAAGCTTTTATTAAACCTGTCTCAAAACTTTAACTAAAATCACGTGTAAAAATTTTCGTTCTACAATTGTCAGTCATGCCGCTGATGACCTAATAAGTCACCATAAACTAATGCATTTGGGAACTTTTCATGTAATAACAATGTCATTTTAAAGGTTACAAGATCTCTTGCAAATGAATTCATGGAACAAATCTATCTCTCCGCTTGACGTTCAAGAGACAAAATAATAACTAATGACCTCTACTTCATAAGCCATTTTGAGAAACTCATATCTCATATAGTTTTTTTTTCTCGTTAAAGAAAATAGTTCGTTTCAGTTTACAAAACCAAGCTCCAAATACAAAACAATTGAAAAATCTTAAAAATCTGACTTATAAATGCTCTTTTTTTTATTGTGAAAGATTACTTTTTAAATTTAGTTCATATAAAATTCTGATTTTCATCTTTCGGAAAGTCAAATTGTGTACATTTAGTATTATTTACACCTTTATTACACATAAGGGTTAAGGCCTTTTTAAGATTTTGAATTCATATTCAATACTGGTAACAAAAATGTTCGTTGATGTTATTATATTTGGGGAATAAAGTAACAAATGCATAACATGTAGGGACGTCTCAAAAAAAGTTTTCATTTTACTATAAGTAAATTTTGTACTCGTGTTCTCTTCGACCTTGTTTAATTGAGTTTGTCTGCCACGTCCACTGCTGGGGCGGGTGCCCCTCCCCGCTGGGTCCCGTGCTGAGGCACGCGTCGCTCAGCGGACATCGGTGTGGACGCCCTGCGGCGGGGCACCGAACGTGCAAGTGTGCGCACGCGCGATCCCGGGCCCTTTTTCTTTGGCGGAAAACCACTAATCAGAGCGGCAGGCCATTAGAATTTTCCTCCAGACAGAGGTTGGTTTCACGTAGCTACGCAGCCAGTGCTGAAAATTCGCCACCGTCGGGACGCGAACCCAGGACTTCCCAGTAAGAATCGCTGGCTTTGAGCTACCTCAACCGGTGTTTGTTGTGATGAAATTGGAGTTGTCATTAATAGGAAATGTGTCGGTTTACTTTGTTGTGTACTTTCGTTGTTTTTCGTATTTGTTAGTATGCATTTGCTGTGATAAAATTTGAGACTTAATGAATATTTAATTTATAAAATTATATTTTGTTATTTTTATTTGAAAAAGTATTAAAACACTTCCACGAGTTTTGTGGTTTTTGTTGTTTTTTTTAACCCGGGTGGGGTTTTGGGGGTTGAGCAAAATTTAGTCGAACTGTCCTAAATAAATTCTGGAACACGTAATGGTGAAGAATTGACCAATTCCTATGTAGATTTGTCAAAAATAAAGACACATTATGTCCAACCGGGATCTGAAGAATTGTACAACTTGAAAGCGTTCGAAAGAAACACCTATGTACAATTCAAAGGCGAGAAAATAAATTCAAAATTAGAGTTACAACTTCATGGCTGTGCAACAGGCTCCTACTCGAGTTCGGGCAGCATTATTACATTTAACAGCGCATTTTTACTGTTGCTGTTCTTTTTCTTACTATGAGCATATTGGACTGCGCAAGCATTCCATGACTTTGTTCACTTTGATTTTTCAAGGTCCATACTTGTCATTGTCTTTACACTTGATTCAGTAAAATGGACTTGTATAGTATATGTCGCAAAATTATCATTTCAATGTTCGATCGAAGCTCTGAATACAAAGTGTAGATACGCATGTGACCGTTTCGTTCATACTTTTTCAGACATTCTTCTGAAAAACTAATATATTACGTACCGATGAAATAATGCATTTTGGAGGTTTGCAGACCCCAAAATCGTAAGACCGGTTGTGCTTAACCAATTGCACATTATATTCGGCGCTTGGTTTGTCTGCTTTCTTACCTGGTGACAAAATAAATATAAGTCTATCAAAGATTACATTTTGTCTATTTTGTTTTATGCTGTTTCGCTGTTCCGTAGTTTTCACGGTTAATGTTTTGGTCTATCTTCAGGTCTTAGTATGCAATTTAAAAAGCAATACTTCTAAGTAAACTTCAGAGGTTTAAGTGATGTGACTAGACTAGAACTCAAAAATCAGACACTGATTGAATGGGCTTCAGATAATTCATCACATAAATGCCATATTCATTTGGCTTAGCGTTACATACCTACTGTTATTTACTAGATATCCGAATATGAGGGTACTTTTGCTTCTCTATTCAGATAATCAAATCCAATTTTGAAAACAGTTTTTCAAGTTTAACGAGTTGTTTACAAGTGACTCGCCAAGATAATACCAAATATAAGAGGAATATGACTTGGACATATTTTCTAAATCCGCCAGTGTGGACTCGCATTATCAGTCTCTCTTCACAACGCCAAACAAACAAGCAATAGTTTGAATGTTGTGTGTTACATATACTGAAAAAATTAAGTTTGTGATGTGCAGGAACACGTACGATTCGACTAACCTTCACCTGCGGCTCAGCAACTCCGTTGACTGGGCGCCAAGCATGTTATAGCTGTATCAGTCGTGACAGCACAACTGAATAAAAACGACTTGAAACATTCTACGCATTTCTTATCGCCTCGTCATGTGGCCAATCATGCATCACTTTCATTACGACCCCAAACGACGATAACCCATTGGTAGGCGAAAGTTTGCTACGCACACGATTTGGTAAAGTAACACTACAAGAACGTTTCGAACATGATCCTGTGTGTGCTTCTAATATTTATTGAGAATTGTTATAATTTGTACTTGGTACGTCATTTCGAGTGTAAAAAAAAAATACACCAGTGGGTTCTGGGCAA
The DNA here is from genome assembly GCA_017312745.1 of Gryllus bimaculatus. Lineage (NCBI taxonomy): Eukaryota > Metazoa > Arthropoda > Insecta > Orthoptera > Gryllidae > Gryllus > Gryllus bimaculatus. Next base: position 17,347,068 of record BOPP01000007.1, on the reverse strand, counting down.
TGATAAATTAACTTTTCTAATGACCCTTTTGCCGAGAATTGGTTCCGTAACTCCACACCAGTTCATTGATGAATACTCATGTTCCACATGAACGCTCACAAGCATCTCGTTACATGCCGAATCGGTAAATATGTATATAGCTAATTTGTGCCATTGGAGAGAAAATCTACTTTCTCGATGCCAATGACAATACGCGCAAATTCATGAATTGATGGAGTACGAGTCCTGTGCACAATCAGTGCTTGGCCTCGACATCCGACACAGAATCAGTGCGCAGTGAGATGCCAGTGGGACTGAGACACAATAAGATAATTACTGAAAACATTCTCTGAGGCCAAAAGTACAGGAATTATATTTATTACAATATTACAAAGAGCACAATGGTTTTAACCTTTTACACCTGAAATGACTATTTGTATTTTTTGCAGGTTCTTCATGTGAAATAGTCTTTTTTACAGCTGAACTAACCCAAAAAAAGTAATGCCAGAACAAGGCAGTAGAATGGCACACTTTGTTTCACTTTATCTTTACAGCAAATGTAGGCTATAAAGTAGATTATTGTTTTAACTCACTGATTACGTGAAAAAATCTTTGCAGAAAAGCAATTAAGTATATATATAATTATTTTCTTACTAGATTTCTTTTGAGCCAAGAACAATTTCATTACAGAGTGTACTGTTAAAGTACATTAAGCATCATTGAGATTTGTGGCCTTCGCCATTTACATTCTGGAGTTTGTACATCCACAACAGAATTCCATGGCCTAATTTGGAATGGTTAATTATTATTTTTATTTAACCACACATTTTTAGATAATAAAAAAGGTTCCCTAAGAATTGTGTTATCTAAAACACTTTCAAAAAAATCTTATTCAAAAAGTCGCAGGCTATGATTCCTATTTTCACAAAGTAGTGAACAAGATGTTTTTATTGAAACAATTGTCAATACTTATGAGCATTTTCCATTTTAAACCTTTGTAATTTTAAAAAATTAATAAACTTGCTGCTACTTATTTAAATTTCTGGTAAAGTTTTACAGTACACTTAATGTCAAAAGAATATGCCAGGCAAAGAAATTGCCTTGCACACTTAAGGCTATGTTTTGGACAAGAGCAATATTTAGTATTTTGTGTTCATATGTATTTGCACTCAAGAAATAAATCAGATACAAAATGTAAATGTAACTGAACTGCAATAATTCAGGTTAAAAAATCAATGCCATCATTTGTCAGCAAAAACTGCATTAAGAATAGCCTACTTTCCAGACAGTGCACAAGATGCAATCTTCCTTTTCTTACTGCTTCCCTGCACAAAAATAAAAAATTATCTGTTCTGTCATCTGGACATCTTCAAATCAACAATTGTTACTGAAATTTCTTAATGAAAGGAAATGCAATCCAGCGGCTACAAACTTCTTGCACGCCTGAAAGAGATGCCTGTTCACATAACATCACCATGACAGTTCCATCCATATTGGCAGAAAATATGAAGAATTGAAATTAATTACAAAATTGAAAAATGTAAAACATTTTTGCAAACATTACTTTGCTTTCAGATTTTCATTTATAACACTAAAAATTGCAATGGCTGTTTGGGTGGGATGCTCTTTTAGTACTATATTGCATGCATGTTTTCCACATTATGTTCAAAATTTTGCCAACTTCTTGTTAATACTGTATGACAACTAGCTGATGCTATTTAACGATCTTCACTTTTGGTATTTAAGCTTCTTCATTCACCGTTCACTCTAATTTTGATGTATGTGGATTGCGCACGTCTTTAAAATCCTTGAAACAGTATTAAATAAGTGCCAGATCAGAAATATACAAATCCAACAATAATATTTTTCTACATTGAACAGCATTTTCAAATTTGGTCATGTAAGTCATGTTATACTTGGTAACACAGCCAGATATTTCCCAAACAATTATTTCTGACATTATTCATTATTACAAACTAATCAATGTTAATTTTATTCCAAATTTATAGATAAAAGAATTAAATGAATTAACTGACAAATGATGTATTAAATTTAATAAAACTGATGTAAAAGAAGAGCAATACATTTTTCTTTTAAATATGAGGGAGATAATAAAGTTAGCTAATTAATTTGCCTTGTACAAATTATATTAAGTGGCAACTTCAGAACAAAGATTATACTCTTGTTGTTCAGAACATTATGTTCAAAAGATATCAAATGACTGTCACTGCGACTTTTTTGGGTAAAAAAACAAAACAACAAGTATCAAATTTTAATGTTAGAACCATGTGAATGTCAGTCTGGGAATTCTTACAGTTTTTATACTTTTCATTGTTTGAACAAAGTTGCAATTGAATGATATACTGGATAGTACTGTAAGTTCATTGAAAATGAAGGTCTCTAAAATCTTTGTCAAAAATTAAATGTATGTTACTCAAAGTACTTGATAAATTGAAAAATAATGGAAATAGACATTAAAATACAAATAAGAAAATTTATTAGGTTGCTACATGTAAAAATAATTTGAATACATTTTCGCTTCATGTTACCTGGGATCAAAATGGAATACCTATTCATCGTAATGAACTGAAAGTGTATTTCTTAAAAAGTGTTCACTTCAGATGAGGAATTGCCTTCCTCCAAAGTATGATCTCTATTACTATAGAAATCTCTCTGTGTATTGTCTCTCTCCTGATGCATGATTACATAAATACTCACAAAAATCAATACACAACTATTTTTGTGAATATGTAGCATTCCCAAAACTTTTCACTAGACAAAGAACAGATCAGCAATAATTATGTATTAACAACAAAGCTTGTTGTTATTTCTCATATCTAATTCCACCTCAGATTCAAACAAAACAAAGACTATTTTGCGGTGCTTTTACAATATACTATTTACAAAGAGCAACCACATCGCACAAAGTGATTGGATGAGCTTGGTAGATATATATCCTGAGTGAACAATAGGAGTGATTCAATGAAAGTTGTCATTGTTTTCTTACACAATGAACAATCGTTGACTGAAGTATGATTGTTGTGATGTCTTTCTAGCCATCCACTTCATTTGTTATTAAATTTTTCTGGTTATTTCACTTTGCTCGTATGTAAATGAGTCTTTAAAAAAGCTCTCCTATATGTATACCTTTCCATGTTATATTGTTCTTCAAAGAAAATTATGAAGCAGTAACTATTGTACATCTTCTACTGATGATAAGCCAGTTTATACATATGAAAAGATTGAGAAATATAAAATGTACGTTCCTCCTCATGTGGTTTTATTTAACCTTGGTATCCTCATGCAAGTTTTAGTGACATTAACTTTCATGTGAAGTAAAGGTGTCCTTATCCTGCATTTGTATATTAGTAAGTTAAGCTATTTTTATTAAACAAACAATATTATTACAATATTCTTCAAAACACTACACTCAAAACAACTGCCATAAAAATGCAAAAGAAAATTATCAGTCCCAAAACTCCTTGATCAGTACATGCCACACATGACGTGCAATGTATTTACAAGCAGTCTTCATATAAAACCATCATAAGATCTTTGCATAGTGTTTTATTCAATTTACATCTGTGAAATCTATTTTATGCCCCAGCAAATAGGGACAGGCATCTTACATTATCTGCATCTAAAATATATATGACCCAATGTTCTTTTTTACTCAGTTGTTTCACCTTTTACTAATGCAAATTTAGCATTTTCTAGGAAGTATTAATAATTGACCTCAAAAATATGGTAATATTAACACATGTGGAGGTATGTAAAGTGTGTCCCAATGGCAAGGTTACAATTCATCTGTTTAGTAGTTTCCTTATAACACATCCTGACTAAAAATTTAAGATACACTGGAATAAATACAAGAGCATAAGATCTCGAAGAAGCATCTAAGTGACTACATGTTTTTCAGGATCTTCTCCAAAATGAATATTACCAATTGATCTGTCGAAAATCTGAGGCCCTTTAAAATTGAAAAGGATATTTTAATTTTTAAGGGCACATTTCATGAAGCCTTTGTTCTAGCCAGCTTGTGTGGCACAGAAGCTTATAGCATTAGCACCGAAGCTTCTGTTACATCCAAATTGCGGTTTCCAATCTTCCATAATGCATTCACGTGTGTTCTGGCACAGTGTGCATTTGAAGTACATTTCAAACATCATCCCCCTTGGACCTAAAATCCTTTCCTTGATTTCTTTCCCTTCACCAGTAAATCTTTCTTGGCTCAATTTTTATGTGTCCATGGTGTTCTGACTTCCTATTCCAAAGGACAGGGTTCAATTCGCAAGGAGAATGTTTGTTAGGTGTTTTTTCTTAAAATCTTTCTCTTGCATAGAGTAAGGTTCACATACAAATATGGTACTGGACCTCTGAACTTTAAAAATTGCAACTTCAAATCTTCCACACTTCTTTTTCTGCATACTTTTTCACAAGATGGAAGAATTAATAGGATACAATTTCGAATTTTATATGATATAACCATTACAAACAATATGAATGAGAAAATATGAGCTGTTTTAACATCACTAGTTGATTCTTGTCACCAGATGAGTGAACTCAAGACCGCCACATCTGTCAGAGGTCCTTACAAAACACCAGAGAAGTTGACACTTGGAGTAACTTCATTACACACGAATCCAGCGTAACAAGCTACAAACGACTATGAAGAACTTTTAAAAACCAAAACCATTTCCTTTGGTTATGGGCCCAGTAATATATTTGATGCAAACAATTTTTTCAACCATGCTATTGAAAGGGATTTTAATGGTTTCAATTTCAATGTAACATTTGAAATTGGCTTTTATAATTTTAGAGAGAACTAACTATCAAAATCAACAAGTTGTAGCAATTGTTCACAAACTTCTTTCTCCAAAGATGACAACTGAATAAATAGGGCTTTACCATACCATACAATCACTTCACTTTTTTGCATTTTATTACATTCTGGACAATACATATAAGCAAAAATGAGATCTATTTGTTTACAACAAAGTATGGTTAGTATTTCATGTAGTAAGCGATAATTACATATACTTAAATGTTCTGAATGGATAAACTTTTCCTTTGTCTAATTGTTTCTCTGCATGGAACTACATGCAACGAAATTCATTTCTCTAAAACATTTACATATCTATCATTTATAGAGTAAAAGAGCAAGCAGAACTAAGAAGAGAAAAAAGCTACGACAGTCTGAAGAAATTGTAACACACACATTAAACATGGCCCACTTGGAATAAGCATTCAATACAGAAAGATCACCTTTACACAAATCTAAGTAGCCTCCATATGTAACCCCTACACATTAAAAATAATTTTTTTTCTTATTTTTTAAATACAATTCTGTTTCAGTTGTTGAGAGATGATACGAATGGACAACAAATCACACATTCCAAATAAATTGCCTTAATGGCATGTTATCACAAGTTACTTCAAGTTCCAAAGTCAACGGATATTTTTAAACCCACTCATAATGAAAAGAAATTGTTACATTCATTCCATGACTTTGTTACATGAAAAAAATTTATCATAAGCTAAGTTTATTCTTTGCCAATCTTAACTTTAACAATACACTTGTATTTCAATAATTCATTAATGCTGGTAAAGCTTTAAGCAATTAAAGAGTAATCACTTGTGACAATCTACTATTACATCACACAGTCACTTTTTCTAGACTGAATGAATATTCCCTAATTTACATTTAACATTTCTCTTGTTTCTCTTCTTTCTAAAATCTTCAGTTCTTAATATATACAAAGGCAGTGATTTGTGCAATCTTTGGATAGTCCTATGTTTAATTCTCACTGTGTATGATAGTCACAGGTATTTCTAACAGAAATTCACCAGTGTTGAGGAATGCTCCTTTGTGCCTCTTCTAATCCCTGCAATATTAGTGTAGATGCTGAGAGATCCACAATGAATCATTTATCCCTCGGCATCTATTATTTATCGCGTCCTCTTCTAACACGACTGACCTCGAACTCCCTTTCTCTATCCTACAAACACATATACATGAACATATTATAAAGTGCGCACACAAATATATAATTCCTGCAGAAACATTGAAGAGCCAATGAAATTATATGCAATTTATTTCAATAATTTTGTTTTATTTTTTTATTAAACCAATAGGTCAACAATAGGCCTAAGCCAAAAACACAGAGTAAAACCTGTCTAAGACAGAACTTCTGTAATCCTGGCCAAAAAATCTCAGACCAGAACGATTTTTTAAAGTGAAAATCACCTTTACATGTGGAGGAGTGAAGGGTGACATCCTGAGACAACAGAGTGAGCAACAAGTTTTTCCTCTTATACCTGCTCATGGGGAATCTTTGGGGAACTTGGCGAGTGTTTTGCTGCAACTTTCTCATGCTTTGGTATGGTTTTCAAGGTTGCAACAAAAGCGACTTCACTGCTGATGCTCTAAATCCTTAATATTGATCATCCTCACCCCATTTTGCCGCTTCTCAAGACGACCTTGTGTTGATAGAACTGCAGCAGGACGGGGGAGGGTTTAAAAAACCATATGGCCAATGATGAGCCTACCTTAAAGCAACTATGAGGATTCAATAAGATTTAATTTTGTAAATATTGAACATTTGCTAAATTTGTACGATAATTGCGAGATAAATGCTTTTCTTATTTTTTCCTGTGTTTTGTTGTTGATTTTTTTATTTTATGGAATATTCTTATTGATAAATTATGTTTGATTTTCATTATTTTCTTTTACTAAAAAAATTAGAACATTAAAAATACAATACTCAAGATATATGATGAATTTTTGGGAATCCTCTATAAGTTGGAAAGCTGAAAAAGTGGAAGTTTTTGAAGGAACTGCCGGGTTTTGTGTAAAGGCAGGTTGTTCTGTATGTCCAAATGGTTATATCAGCGCCAGAATATGAACACACCAAATATACAGAAGTATTAACAAATGGTGTTTCAATGGTACAGACTAGGGTCATCTAACCAGCTCTATTAGGACTGCAGAGCAAACTGCTTCAAAGCCTGTAGTCAGAATGAGCACTTCAACGGCCAATGAAAGATGCAGGTAGGTTCTGCTTGACGAGATACGATACGGCAAAGAACAGAGCTGATGGTTCACAGAACAAACCATTAACTCACAAAACATATTATAAATCAACTTTAAGGCAAACTTTAGACTGCAAGGTTTTGTCAATTTTTCTTTCATTAGTCAAGTTCAGAGCCTTTCAGTTGATCAAGTCGTCTCTTTTGGAAAACCAATTAAGTTCTGATTGATTGATTTTTGTTAAAAAACAGTAAATACTGTATGTGATGTATGGATAAGAAAAACACAATAAAAAATTAAGAACATGCACTTTGAAAATTGAACATGAAAATTGATTTAATTACTACAGTGCTTTACTGCTGCAGACTTCACAAGTTCAAAATTTCCTTTTACAATCTCCCCCCCCCCTCCCCCTTAATTTCATGTTTTGAATTACATTGACCCACAAATTGAGATCTTTAGCTGTCCATAGACAACTTTCAACATGAATTTGAGATACATATTATTAAATTACAATGGGATTCAGAGTTGAAAAATAAATTGAAACAAAGTACAATCTGTGTAACTTAAAAAAAAAAATAATAAACAATTTTTCTTTTTTTGCAAACTTTATTAAATTCCGTTAAAAAGTTCAATATTTGATGAGTTCTTGAAACAAGTTGCACTGAGTTAGCAGTGCCAAATATACAAGACCTGATTCCAAGCAAAATGATATAACTGTTCTAGACATAATTCTTAAAAATATACTTTTTTGAATTCTTCTGTAAAAGAAAGACAAAAATTCCATTTCAAACATAAGTTTTTGTTAGTTTGATCCTTTTTACTTTGGCTTATACTAGTGTACCGAACACAAAATGCAGCTGCAAAAATGGAGATTTTTTGGCAGAAAACCCCATTTTTGTGGGCCTCTTATACTGAAAAAAGAGGATAATTCTTGCTTATATTCTTGCAAATTATTCCCTCTAATATTGGACAGAATCCATGTTTTGCGGATCCTTGATACAGAAAAATTAGTTTACGCTAAAACCACTGTTTGGGAAAAACACAAAACTGTAGGCAATTTTTTCAAAAAATTAATATTCCCTGATCAATCTGGAAGACTTTGTGGACCCTTAAATTTGAAATTTTGATGTTTGGAGACACTTCATGTGAAGGCTTGACAACATTTTAAATTGTTCCTGAAAGTGGCTCCATACTACATCATGCAACTAAGCTGTTAATACATGGATGACCTTTAGTTTAGGAAGTATGGTTTGTTCAAGATTCTGACCTTATTGCCTCGTTCAAGACCCCTATGTCCTCTTTCACCACGCGAACTGTGATCAGTGTAGCGACCGGGATCACGAGGCCCTCTCCTGCCAGATTCCTTCTCATCATCCACATAACCACCAACACGTTGCCACACACTACCACGTCCTTTGCTCTCAGAGTGCCCTCTGGCTTCTTGGTTTCTGCAACACATTTTTTGCTGATTATATAGTCATAATAGATAATGTTAATTAACTGCACTATTAAAAATTGAGAGACAGTCAAGATAACTACGGCATGCACGTAGTGCCAATTTCTGCACCTAGGACTGCAGGTTCTAATCCCATCTGGCCATGCATGTTCACCTATGTGTTGTGGCATGGTGTGCTTTCACACACTGCATCGCCTTTTCAAGCATTTCCTAACCTTCACGGTTTGTGTACATGTCACAGAAGCCTGCGGAGCGAGCTACCTTAATGTTTCACATGGGCAGCGCCATTCCCTAGTATGATTGCGTAGGCTTCCACAGCCAGAGTTTGTATTTTCTAGACTACCTGGGATGAGCTAAGCCTCTGTTGCGGCTGATGTTTCGGCCAACATGTGGCCTTCTTCAGAGCTTCAAACAGCTAGCAAGGCTGCCTTATATGGGGGAGAAACAGTAAGCGAATCAATCCCGTTCCAGGTTCCACCAGGGCACTCAGAGGAAGGCCATAACATGTTGGCCGAAACTTCAACCACCATAACAGAGACGAGGCTCATTCCGGATACCCTAGAAAATGCCATTCCCTAGTATTTGTCCTCCTGCTAGGTATAGTGCAGTGCAACACCAGGTGTATGATGTATGGACCTAAGGATCGCTTCTTAGATATGGACATGAATGACATAAACAATGACAATTCACATATAATTAAAGAGATTTAAAAAATAACACCTAAGAAATTTGTTTGTAATGCTAGTACAACAGTGCAAAGAATAGGAAAGTTTAAACACTTATGTATAAAATACAAATCAAGGCAATAGTAATCACAACATTGGAAAGAAGGTTCTAAATGTATTAATGTTGACAGACATTTTTGCTAATTCATTTTCTGTAGTTTTTTGTCTTTCGTTTTTCCTAACAAACTGTGTAGTTTATACAAAAAACGTTAGTAGAGGTTTGCCAGCACAAGGTCCAGAAGGCTCTTGTATACACATCAGATCTGACCAGAAGCCATGGACCATTCGGTGTCAAAACGCATCGATTGAAAAATTGTGTTGATTGTGAAAACGCATTGGTTATAAAATTAAGTACTCTTCAAAACAACTTCATATTAAGTTCAATATCATATGATGCCATTTTGCTTGTGTCATTCATGAAGTTCTTGTGGAAGTGAACCAATTCTTTCACATCTAGTACGGTAAGGGATAAGAGCCAAATAATGTATACTTCATTATAAAATTGTCTGTTTATTAATACTAACTAAACAGCCAATAAATTAATACTGAATAACAATTGAATAACAATTGAATAATATATGATTAATACATAAATAAAGCAATAAAGCAAATAAAAAACAAATCAATTAATAAATGAACCAATCAGATGTGAGAATGCACTCACCTTCCACTACTCTCTTTATTTCTTTCATCCACAGGATCAACACTGCTCAACTGCTGTTCACGATCTAAACAGAACAAATCAGTAAAGAAAATCATGAAAACTAAACATTTCATCAACCATTAAATACAAACAGTAATGTGAAGAAAGTCTATTATTTTTTTCAATTATAGAACATGAAAATAAAATACTTTTATTTCAATAAGTAAATATGTACATTAATTGATGATTCAACTTATTAATTTATCATACTTGTCAAAAACATCTATACACTCAGGAGATAGGGATTATTTTTGTAACACGGTGCATGAAGGGGGCAGATTCATTATACCACAAGACTTCATGGGCTTGCATAACAAGCTGAAAACTAGTGAAATGAGATCTAGATTAGGTTAGTCCTCAGAGGTTCACTATAGCCAGAGTCAATGGCTCTAAACTAACTCAGCCAGTTTATGATGTACAATAATTGGCACATTAGCATAGATAGAGATTTTAAAAGCATATGCGTTGTCTTTAAATGAATAAATAGATTATTATTTTTTAATTAAATGAAGAGTGAAATTTGCAAGAAGCAAGATAAGAGGAAATTTTTAATGCTTACAGTCACTTGCGGAATAGAAGATGCCTGCGTTGGGGTCATTGCTATCCCAATCCGCTTGGTTAAACGGGATCTCGTAGGGAGCAAGCTCCTCCTCTTCCTCTGGAACTCTGTTATTTAACAAAATACGAATTAGGGCACTTTCAAAACACAACAAAGTCAGAAAAATCTCAACTTTTGATAGCTCAAGAAATAAAACATTCATTTCATTCTACAGCAAATACATATGAAATTATTGTTTTACTTCAGTTTCAACTTTAATGGGGCATATGACAGACATTTTCTAACATAATGTACATGACATTTATTCTGATAAGCGACTAGTACAGGAAAACCCTACCTATCCTTCCCTTGTTGTTTTGCAGGAAAATGTTCAAACAACACAATATGTTGCTTTACAGAATCCACCAGTGAAAAGAACATGCAAGGAGAAGTAAAGAAAACAGTGACTACAAAAATACAACCAATGTTTTAAAGATACAGGATAAAGGAGAAAATGTAAATAAAGCTGTAGTGGACTGAGAGAAGAGGGCCAAACAATAATAATTAGCTAGAATTATTTTCATAGTAAACAATTTTAGATAAGGTTTTATGTTTTCATCCATGGTGGAACACTGGTGACAGAAATTCAGTTATAAACATTTACTTATTACTAACTCTCACATTTACTTCAAATGAATGCATTATAAAGAGACTCTACTTCTAAGAAAATTCAGCATTACTGCACTGTTTGAATGCGCTTATGACACTGAATTATCAATATCATAATTTCTCAAATAAGAGGCCAGCCAAGAAGTAGTAGAACAGGGGTTTGCACAGAGGTCCCCAGCCAGAATGGGTTCATTTGTTCCGAGTTCACCTCAATTTTTTACTATCATTTTTGTATTGCTAAATCTGTTCCAAAAAAGGAACACCACTTTTACCCAAATATAAGTCAACTCTGAATATAAGACAACCAAATTTTGAAGACGAGAATGAGAATTTTTAAAATTTTTAACTAATTCTTACTAATAAGTTAAAACGAAATTTCAACTTGTCTAATTGATTAGAAAATTGCTTATTGATGAAAATGTTGATTGCTTTTTGCCTGAACTACCATTTTCTTGTTTCTTAAAATCATCATAAACATCGTTTTTGTCACTACCCTAAACATCTTTCTTTTTGGTCCTCCTTCCATGCTATGACATTTTAGGGCCCTATAACAGTTTTCTGCATTGTTATTAGTCTTGAATCTGACACCACTGAAGAACATTCACTTCTGTGTCCCCAGATTTTCAAACATTCGTTTGAGATTCTCTATTTACCAGTCTAATTAAAAGTGCTGTCCTAAATAGCCCAGCAAATTCATGGAGGATGTCAAGAATTCGACGATGAATATAATTATATAGTATTAGATATATGTTATATTTTTATATTCTTATTATACAAGTATTATATTATATTTTTATTATTTTCAAAGCTTAATGTTACAACAGCAATTACGAATTTCACGTCATGGAAAGGCAATGTAAAAATATAAATCTTAAACAACTAGGCTAAATCTGCAAGTATAAGGCAACCTTGTATTTTTGGAATGAGATATTCAGGCAAAAAAACCTTGTCTTATATTCGGATATTCACTGAAAATGGAAATCAAAATTTCTATCACGATACACCAAGGAATACAGAACTTGGTAGTTCTAGAGAAAGAGGCACATGTTCACTATATTCAATGGTGATTGACAATTTGACAACATGAATGAAATCAGTGATTCTGAACACAATCTCAGATTGTAGTTGAAGACTGGCTGTGAAAATGATGGAAAAAAGAAGAGACTGCTGTGATTTTAAACAAGAATTTGAAGATGTCAAATACAATGTACCTTTTACTACAACTTCTTGTCTCTGACGATTATTAAAACATAATATTAAAGGAACAGATTAGAAATTATTTGAAGAAAAGCATACACAGCAGCAAAAATCCATGCTGAAAGTTACATAGTAAGCAAACTATAACAAGGCAAATTATGAATTGAGGCAACCCACACAGTGATCGCCACAAGAGATTAACCACCATCCAAACAGAAATACTAATATTACTTCCCTCTTCACACAAAACTCCAACTCTAGGAGAAGCATTTCCTCTCTCAATCTACAGTTTAATGCTCAAGATTTTAGTCAATCTCATATTTATTTTAATGGCCAGAGGCACTCAAAAGCAAGAACTCTTACCTGGAAATGTTCAATGGCATTGTCAAAACCTGCCATTCCTTTGTTTTTCGGTGATAGTTAAGGTTCCATGTGGTTCATTTGAATAATTTTAGCTGCTCACTTATATAGGCTTATTTCACAACCCATTCAGACACAACAGCAATTAATATAACACTAATTTTTGCCGAATTATATTGAGGGTTATGGTTGGCGATTAATATGATTCATAGCTACTTCACATACTGCTTAACGTACGCTGGGGCTGAGGTACTTCCTTGTTTTTGCCAACTGGAGAATATTCCCATAAAGCCAACTTCTTTATGTGGCTACAATGCAAGAATAGTTTACCTCAAACCATCTATTTAAAGAAGTATTTTTTACACAAATTATTATGTGAGTAAGAGTTGGTATATTGTGAATTTAGTTGAAAGTGAATAGCACATGCTCTTTGATATTCGGAGGTTGTAACTGTCTTTTTATTGATGAGCAGGTCTTACTTTAAATTTCTCTATAAAAGAATTCATAAGAGGGCTAGATTGTAAGTAATGGCAACTCTCTCTCTCATTTGTGAGAATATAAGCTCAGATGAAAATTATGAAATATACACAGGAAAGAGCATGGATACAACACACCAAAATTGGTTTTCTACGGAAGAATACATTTCACAAAGCAATGTGTCTTTGATGTTCTTTTACTGTTTTAGAACCAGATGACAAAAGCTATAAAGCTAGCAGTTAGTCAGGCTAGTAGGTTCAGCTAACATCCTTTGGCCAGAGCAAAACATATAGTGAGGATTGGACAGCTCTCAAAAGGTATCTCCAATCCAGTCCTTACCTGACAACCTAACTCTACTTATATGATGGCTGAGCAACACTATGCAAATGAAAATTTCAAGCACAATCACTATGTGGAAAAGTGTACATTTCAAGTTCCAGATTGTTTTAGCACCTCAAACTTTTCATAAGAACTACATGTGACCTCAACTATCACTGGCACAAAATAATAATAATAATAATAATAATAATAATAATAATAATAATAATAATAATAATGATGATGATGATGATGATGATGATGATGATGATGATGATAATAATAATAATAATAATAATAATAATAATAAAAATAATAATTAATTTAAAAAGAATCAAGGCAGGTTTCAATGAGACATAACAATCGACCTGCCTTGTTAGTAACAAAGGAGGCATTACACACTCTCTGGGCATATTTAATGCAACATACTGCATGAACAACTGAACTTGCTACCAGGCGGCCCAGCCCCTCTCTGAGCAGCTTTTCGTTTACGAATGGAGGAAGAGGAGGCTTCCCAGAGAGGCACTCCAACTCCACACGTACATAAGCACTCGCCTTTCCCACCGGCTCCCGCCACCCCCACCGCCTGAGGACTGCCAGCCCTTGTGTGGTGCTTCGTGCACATTTTGCCATCCAGCAGCTTCCTGCACAGAGCCTGGAAAATAAGACACCCTAGAATTTTCAAAATGAATTACAAAACATATTCTACCAGAATATTGCAGAAATCAATCAATGTTTTTTGAAGTAACATGTGACATGTTTTTTGAAGTAACTGTGAACATCATTACCGCCTCAACCGCACACAGGGTTTTCACCAAAATTAACATTCCTTAATCAATCTGGCATGTCACAGCCCCTCAAATTTGACACACTTTAATTTTTGAGGGTACTTTACATGAAGCTCCTTTATAAGTTTTATCCAAAATGGTGCCAAATATTTTGCTCTAATACAGTATATTTGGTTTCCTTTTTTGTTAAGTGGTTAATAATATGGTGTACTATTTTCATTAAAACCTTTGGAATTTCAAAAATTATATAAGTTTTGAAAATAATTCAGTTTTGATCCTTTGTAATAGAAACTATTTGAATCAGCAAACAATCCACAGATTTTATTTAATAATACTACTGACAAAGAAACCGCCTCTTCTCTAGCAAAATAAAGAGTTCCCAAAAACATTAACAGATAAAAAACCTGCATTTACAATCCATAAGCAAAGCAAATCTTGATTAAAGCTTAAGATTTCAAACCATGCGTGGGCCAAAGATTTTGCTTCTAGTCTATAACTTTCGCAAATGAAATGAACAGATTTTGCTAACAAACACCTCATTTGAGACTAGGTGAAGAAATATTCAGCTACTAATAAATAGTTGTTCTCGACTAGTAACTCGACTAATAAACTAGATTCCTAACTAGCAAACTAAGATTCCTAACTAACAAACTAAGATTCCTAACTAACAGCAATTTGGTACTAAATAGTTTTCTTTGCAGAACGATTGCCAATGTTAACGAATTTGTTTCTAAAGTAGCACCGTGTTAACATATTTGTTGATTATTTAAATACACTAATTAACTCTTCTATTAAATAAATCACAGCACTGCTGTGATATATTATTGCTATTTATATTTTCTTAATTTGATTATAAGCCTGTAAATTGGTATATCCCATTGGATTTGGACATTAATACATAAAATGAAAAAAATAACAACCACACCCACCTTCCTTCCCTAGGAACTGTCCCACTGAGCCGCTTGGGCCTGCTTGGCCTGAAGGAATGAATGGAGCGCCATGTGACTCTTGAGCAGACACCATCCTGAAATTGCACATCACACCAGTTAAGACTCCCTGATTCAAAGAGTTTATGCTAATTCTTAGTATGTGAACTACAAGCAAGAGAAGAATTTTCTAAGTGTTATTTGTGATCATAGATAACAAGCACAATTTGACTTCTTTCTAAAACATCAAAATATGAGCCCAATATACCTAAAGGAGTTTTGTGTGAAGATTTATTTAAAGATGTTTAATTTACCTGTTTATTAACTTGTATACTATATATCATACTATATTGTCAGTGAAAAAACAATACCACGTATCCGACTTTTCAATATTTTGTTTGTTTTTAGATGTGTTGGCATCCCTGACACAGAGAGTATCATTTGATCGAGTAAGGAAAAGTATTTCAACAATTTTCATTAGTTAAAATGCGTTTCCCTCTCTTTTAAATGGTACCTCTACGTCAGGGATGCAAACACATCTAAAAACAAAAACAAATATCAAAAAGTCAGTTTTGTGGTATTGTTTCCTCACCAATGATATAAATATCAATAAATAAAAAAATGCTGAATCTAACTGAATGACATACAACATCATTCATTATCATCTCAAAAGATTCTTTTGAGAAAACTTGTAAAACTTTCATTCTCACTCCTTAATAAATGAATTTCTGAAAATTATCTAACACCATAGAAAACGTTTAAGAATATAATGCTGAGAATTCTTCTCAATGAACACAATGGTTTGGTTTTCATTTCTGTAATTATACATAATACTATTTATTACTATTTCACAGTTTCTGAATATTTTGGTCTCCTAAAAGTTCAATAGAAAAGAAACTTTCAGAATATTAGAAGAGCAAAAGTTTTTACACAGTAATTTTCAAAAAATTAATTTAGAGCCAATAATTGTTTAATAATTTGTCCTTTGAGCACTTCTAAAAATGTGTGTCAGTGTTGTGTCGGCATGTATGAGTTGTATCCAAAAATTAATAATTAATATTATATTTATTCACTTAAATTTGTACTTTAAATGAAAAATTTGAGTTACTGTGTCTAAGAAAATGAAATTCTTTCAATGGACTTTCGCTGCAGGTGGAAAATATTTAACTCTTCTCCTGCACCTGGTTCTGCAGAAGTAACTTCAACTCCAATCATAGAGAAAGAAAAAAAAAGATGAATATTCTTTTATTGTTCACCTGTCATGTAAATTTCTTTCTGTTGGTTCAAGCTTCTTGTCAATATTTCCTATAAGTTGGAACCCAGGGCCTTGTGGATCTCTGCCTGTAAATTAATTATGTTGATAAAACATAAATGATAAAGAAATACAGAAGAACTCCAATTATCCTAAGCAAAGCCTGTGAAACATACACACACATCCCAAAGCATACCACATAAACACATATTATCCTTTTAAATTTCAAAAAATTATACAACAAAGAAGTACATAGTATTTTTGCACAAAAATGTGGTTTATATCACAATATATATGAAACAATATGATCAATGACTTCATTTGGCACTTATCATAAATATATTGGTTTACTGTCATTCCATTGCTGTTTGGTTGACCTTCTATAACATTCACAAGCTGTAGACTTTTTGTGATTTCATGAACCTAAAGATGGGAGGAAGAGTCTCCAAAACATTTTTGTTATTCCAATATTTTTACTAATAATTTTGTATATTTTTCCAACAGACACCTATTGTCCCCTTTAAACCAAAATTTGATTCATAAACTCTGATGGATTTTTTTTTATTCATTCTCAAAAATCCTGAACAATAATTTAAACATAGCCAAAAAACTTTCTTAAAAATAAAACTCCTGAGAGTAGATTTGGAGAAAAATGTTCTTGTCAAAATTTACTTTTTCCTCCTGGAGCTATCTACTATAAGAGAGAACAGGATGCTTCAAATACACTTACTGTCTAGTCCTTCGGTACACGGCCTACTAGGTCGGTCACCAAGGCTGGTTTCCAGCCGCTGCTGCTTCCTAGGAGGGCTGTGGCGACTTCGATCAACATTGGAAGGCAAACTATTCGGAAAAAAACAAATCAAATGGGAAAACTTCATAACTGTGTTAAGCCATGCAAGACTGTCAACGGACTCCTCCATACAAAAGTCACTGGAACATTACTGTAATTACAGTTGGTGTGCTATATTCAGGGTTGGTGAAACTTTCCCCAGACCACAAAAAAAAAACTAAAAAGAACCCTTGAAGAGCCCATAAAAACTCTTTCAAACCTTTTTATGATTTTTAAAACTATTTTAAATAAATTATCAAAACATAATTTTATGCATCAAAATATTAATTAAAACTTCAAATTTAATCACAATGAACACATACAAACAATAAACAACACAGGTATAAAATGAAGTAAACTTACAATAAAATATAAATGTCTATTTCATCACAACAAATACAAGGACTGGCAAACTTACTTCACAACTTTGCTACAAGTTACTTCATTACCCATACATAATTATAATAACGAAAATGTATGTTAGCTTTAATGATTATATGAATTTGAAATCTTAAAACTGGAGGGGGAGGGAGGAGCCTTGGACGCACGATAATTATACTTGACTGTTCCTAGTGTATTTCAATTTGTCTGTCCATATGATGAAAATCAGTGTTTTATATGAACCAAATTAGAAAAGTAATATTTTTCATTCTTCTACTCTTCACAGTTTAGGCAACTACCTGTCCTGTTTTCACTGTCTTCTCCTTCCACTTTCTCGTCAGTCTTCCCATATCTCTTCCTTTCACTGCATAGTAGAAAGCGGCTTACGGAAGCCTAGTATCTTCTCTTCTTCCAATACGTTACATCTTTTTTTTTCTTTATACTTTTGCATCCTAGTGTTTATTGTTTCCACTTTTAATTCTTTTCTAATGTTTTAATTTCGACACCTTTCTTCTCTTGAATGCCCTTTAATTTTGTCCAAAATTTCACTTGTCTGTAACCTTTCCACTCTTCTCTTTGTAAGTACCCTGCTTTCACAACCATAAAGCAGCACAGGAATTGCCAGTTTTGTATATTTCTATTTACATTTCTTGTCTGGTTTCAGTTTTTAGGACGTTGAGAATGGTTTCAAATACTGTTTGGAATCTTAAAGTTTGTTTTCTGAGCCTTTGTCTTTCTGACTAACTTATTACCTTCTTTTATCCTTCTGATCACCCAAACATCACCTTTCATAGAGGAGAGTTGTTCTAAAATTTTGATATTAACGACTATTTGGGACCTATGAGGGGTGTTCGATAAATAACTTATTTCGATATAAAAAACAATGTCTGAGATTTGTAACTTACCTTATTTTTCGACATAATTCCCTCGAAGTTCAGCACACTTGACCCAACTTTTCTCCAGGATCAGGATCCCTTCTCTAAAGTGATTTTCATCAAGACCTTCGAAACAGTCATTGACTATATGGATGGCTTTTACAATGCTGACAAATTTTTGCCCAGCCAGGAAAGATTTTAATTTTGGGAACAAATGAAAGCCCGAGGGAGTCAATTCAGGTGAATAGGGCGGATGTGGAAGCAGTTGGAAACGAAGTTCAGAGCATTTTTGCTGGGCGATATGGCTTGAATGTGCTGGGGCATTATCGTGATGGAACAACACTTTTTTCTTGCCATTCCAGGATGTTTATCTGTGATAGCTGCTTTGAGTTGGTCCAGAAGTGATGCATACTATTTTCCAGTGATGGTTATTCCCTTTTCCAGGTAGTCTATAAGAATACCTTTAGCATCCCAAAAGACTGACACTATCACCTCCTGCAAACACTTGACAGATGTTCTCATGCAGTTTCATCTCTGCAGTCAGCAATCATGGCACCCATCTTACGCAAAGCTTATTCATGCTCAATTCATGATGCAAAATAAAATGCACTCGGTCATTTGAGATACTTGTGGCCTCTGCTAACTCGCGCACTTTCACTCGTATCTGCTAAAACAATATCATGGATTTTGTCATGTTTTCTGGTGTCACAGCTGTTTTTGGTGCACCAGGTCTTGGGGCAACTTCAATGCTTGTCCTGCCTCATTTAAATTCGTTGACCCAAAGTCTCTCTGTCTTGTATGAAGGGCATGAATCACCCAATGTAGTCGCTATCCTTTCAAGAATTTCTTTCGCATTTTTACCTTTCATAAAAAAAAATTAGATAACACCATGAATTCCAGTTCTATCTACCTTTCACACTGTCTCGCAAATGCTTTTGTTCAAGTCTCTTTCCAACAATGAGCTAGTGATAATGACTTGCAACAATGAAATTTTACCGTATATTGTTGTACCTTTAAATTAAAATTCACAGAAGTTGCTTTCTTCAACTCTTAGTAGGCGAACCAAGTTACTTTTCGTACAACCTCCGTATTTGAGGTCTTCCCCCAATTTCATATTTTTACATTCTCGCCTACTGCTTACACATTATAGAAGAAGTATGGTAATGCTGCAGGAAAAACTTTCTAGTGAGGCAAATTTTTTTTTTACAGAAAAGCTCTTATTGCCAAACCTTGTAATGAAAAAGTTGAACAATAAATGTTGTTCCTGTATATAGTAAATTACTTCCTAAAACACAGAGTGTAGTCGGAATCCTAGTTTGATGGGTCCTTGATACTGAAAAAACAATTGACAGCAGAGCATCTGTCCATCCATCTCGTGAACAACACAAGCAACTACACCAGAAGCACGATTATCACCAAAATTATATACTCCACAATCAATCTGCGTGATGTAGCAGCCTGTTGAATTTGAAATGGATATTTTGATTTTGACTTGCAGTGGTGAAGCTGACTTAGACCAGCATACAAATACAAATGGACTCTCATTAGCATGTTCCTGTTGATCATGTTTTCCTCCATTGGATGCATTTATTTTTAAGTTGCAGTCCCAATTCCTTTAACCCATTAGTGCCTGGATTATTTCTTTTCTGAATTTTTATATTTCAGCTTATTTCCCTGCTTCTATTACTTGTCTGGTAACCCTTCAGAAAAATCATTTTAAACATTTCTAATGTAAGATATTCAAGAAAAGAACTGTATCCATAAAGGCATGCTAGGATATAACATTGTCAATATGGTGAATAACTGAAAAGAACAATTTTTATTTTTCAAATATTTTATACTAAGGAAGTTATTATAGATGTATGGGCTGAAAAACTATTCTGAATTTAAAAAAATCTGAGTACAAATTTCAAAGCAATGTGTAAAAATAACTGATTATGAGGCATAAGAGTAGCAAAATAAAAATACAATTGTGAACTAAACATCCAGAAGATCAAAAGATACTCAAAACAGTATGAAAAATAATACTTCTAGCTATAAAAAAATTACTTCTTTACAACTTTACATACAAATTACTTCTCAAAACTTTCTACACGAAGATAAGACTTCAGATTTTGTGTCTGTCATGCTAACAGCAGATTATCCCTTCCAGCAATACCTTTGACACCTCCTTTTCTAGACAAATTTACATGACAAAATTTCAAGATCAGTCAAATGCATTTCAGCACCAGGTTTTTTGCTTGTGCTGGGCCGCAACTTTTGATACATTCTAAAATTTGTACCAGTACACTTCAACTAGTTCAAAATCTACTCAAATAGATTTCTTCTCATTACATTTGATATCAGTTCTAGTAAGAGTCATTAGGTGCTACACCCCAACAATTTCTTTTGTATTGTGGTTAGAATTAGTGTGCCCCAAACACATTATTTCTTCACTAGTTAAAAATATGAGATTGGGCAAATTTGTACATAAAATATTTATTATTTTTAATGAATTAATAAATATGTATTATTAATTTGTGTATTGAATATTATCACACTAGTATCACCTTTCTTACAAACCAGACAGATCTTTGCAATCATTCAGTAAACTACAAAAGCAACCAACAGAATAACAGCAATAAAGTTGAATTCCTCAACTAGTGTTTACTGTATACAGTTGGGGGGAGAGAGAGAGAGAGAGAGAGAGAGAGAGAGAGAGAGAGAGAGAGAGGGAGGGAGAAAAAGAGAGAGAGAGGGAGAAAGAGAGAGAGAGAGAGAGAGGGAGAAAGAGAGAGAGAGGGAGAAAGAGAGAGAGAGGGAGAAAGAGAGGGAGAAAGAGAGAGAGGGAGAAAGAGAGGGAGAAAGAGAGAGAGGAGAAAGAGAGGGAGAAAGAGAGAGAGGAGAAAGAGGGAGAAAGAGAGAGAGGGAGAAAGAGAGAGAGAAAAAGAGAGAGGGAGAAAGAGAGAGAAAAAGAGAGAGGGAGAAAGAGAGAGAGAGGGAGAGAGAAGAGAAAAAAAGAAGAAAAAAAAGAAGAGAAAAAACTTTACATGAACATTCAGGATTTTGGGGTTACAACTGCATAAACACTTTCGGCATTCACTGAGCAGTGAGCCACTGCTCGCTCACTCCCGAACAGCTGATGTGTTGGGCAAATGTTCGCTCCCTTAGATGTGTCCTAAAGACCGACACGCAGTGGTTAGGGGGAATACAGAATGTTCAGCGAATCGCAAGCAACCCGTCCACACGATTCGGAAAGTGGCTCTTCAGGATTCACCAAATGCCACATGTGTGGAGTCACCTTAATATTTATGTATATTACCACATGTCCCTTTGAATTTGATAGTCAGAGGATGTGAATTTTTTCCCTCCATTTCGTATGCATTATTTTTAGTTGCAAATGAGAAATGTTTGCTCTGGTTCCCAAAAAAGAGCTGGAAGATTATACAGCAAACCTGGCAAAAGAAATCAGCAGGAGAAAGCAGATGGTGATTAGAAACTAATCCCTTCTCATACATTTTCTAGATATAAGTAAAATGAAAACAAGACAAAAACACGCAAGCCTGGAAGACCAGAAGAACATTTTGAGGGAAGTACATAACAGTGGATGGACAAAGGTAGAACCCCACTCTACAAACTTACAACTAACCATGAAATTTTGTTCATGGGCCCAATAGCAATCCCACTGCATTCCCACAGCAGCTCTGGGAGAAGAGAACAATGAAGAGAAAGGGATTCACCAGAGCATAATGCAACATTGCCATTTTCATTCTGCAGGGATTAGGTTGATGAGGAAGACACTGCAGTGACTTTCTGAACACATGGAGTAAAAAACTACATGTACATATGAAAATGAAACTTACCGATGGCTTGGACCACTGCGATTTCCTCTTTCCAATAACTGCCAGTCTCCTCCATGCCTGTCACTTGGAGTTCGCCAACTATCACCACCCCCACCTCCTCCTCTAACCAGTGGTTGCTGATGGCTTGCTTGTCTCCTCTCTGGTGAACGACGTTCACTTCTGCCTACAGGTGACTGTCGACCCACCACTGGTCTTGTTGGAGAAACATGACGTCCACCTGGTTGTTCTATGTTCTGACTCAAGCCCTGATCATCAATTCTGCTCCTCCTCACCGGCGATAAACTCTGACGCCTCGTTCTGTTGAGTGAAGGGCTGGCAGGTCTCCTAGGTCTACTTGGAGAGGACCACTTATGAGGTGAACGATTAGGGCTCACTGGAAAAAGAACAAAATATGCATTTTTAATATACCGTGAACATTGTGCAAGGAGGCACTGCACTTGTAAAAGCAAATATCCCCAACAAATGTGCATTTGGAGACAAATATTTTCAAGGACATTCGTGTCTGTTTAACTCTTCCATATGGGATGCCATGACCTGTACGCACTAGTCCTTTTGCTTCTGTTTCAGGGTGAAGTGACAGATAAGCAAAGGTTCTCTCCATTTTCTCACATTTTCTCCATTTTCACACCCGTGGTTTGCCATGCCCTAAATGGAAAGTTTGTTTAGTTCTGTTACAGCCATTGTTGCTTGTGCTTTGTGCACAGTCTCATTGCTAGTATTCATATATTCAGGTGCTAACATACTAAGAAAAATTTTAAATTATTTTGATCGTTTTTAATTAATTTTAAGTGCACAAGTCTTTTATTTTTGTGATTAAACACATTTTCAAGAAATTCCACCATAAGTACTTCAATATTTTTATCACTAATGTCCTTGGACCATTTCGAAATAATACTATGTAAGTTTCTTCATTTTGTTGTCAACAAAAAAGAAGGCCCAAAAAATCTGTTTAAAATTTACCCAGTTCTAAATCATTTAAATGACAAATTTAACAAATATTATTTGCCTTGGCCAAATGTTACCACAGATGAATCTTTAACATTGTGCTTTAACATCATTGCTTATGATTTACAAAGTACATTCCTCCAAAAACTGTCAAATTTGGAATAAAAATATTTGAATTGTGAGAATTTGCTACATGGTATTTGTGGCCTTTTTGTTTGTATACACAGGACAGGCACTGGCATAAGCTCATCATTGGCAGTATAGTGTGACAACAAAACCAGTGAGATTGTGATCCAATTAGCCCATTGCTAATGGGATAATGCACGGACGGACAATTATTATATTTCTCCAGAGGCACTAAAGCAACACTGAAGAACCACCATTCCAACTGTGTAGGAATACTTCTGATACATAGAAAGAATGTTCCCAAAGAAGAAGCTGAATTGCGATGAACATGTTGCTCAGGGTTCACGTAATTTCTCGTTAATAAAGTGAATAAACAAAATACCTGTAACAAAGATTAGTACTTAGCACTAAAACTATTTTAAAACTGTTAAAACCAAACTTAAAAAGGTTTGCAGAAGCTAGTGTGTTATTGACTTCAATATGTCCGTGGTAGGAGTAGGCTTGAAAAATCAATATCTGCAAACTTATTTAATGTAAGACTGGAAGATAGAATGAAAAAATGTTCACAAGATTATTGAGTATGACTGCCTTCAATTCTTTTGGAAAGCTAACAATCCAAATTCTATAATTGATATACTTAAATTTCACATGAATCTTGAAGAAAAATTATTCATGGCACATTTGACAGAGAGACGAAGTCCAAAACAAAGTAGAACTTTTTATAGAGACGCACTTCATAACGAAAATTCCTCCGGTAGGAAATACAGACTGCAGAAAAGGTATGTTGCTTGCCAGAGGAAGAGAAAAAGAAAACAACCTTGTTACTGGCATTCAGACTGCAGTGGGACTGGCTGTAAAGAATACCACACAAAAGTAAATTACAAAGTTTTTATGTACCAATTTGTAAATATCCAATTCCATGTACGAATACTATATGAAGTTATCCTTGCAATTATAAATACTATTTTAAATTGATCAAAAACTGCACATTACTGTTGTTGCCTTTACTGATATTAGCAATAAATGTACCAGATATTTTATATTGTGTAGATATTGCTTATTTATGTTTTATTGTTTTATCATTTTTGCCCAAACATGTATTTTAAAATAACCAAGTTAATCCTTTGACTGCTCTAGACGAGTTGATATGCATAATATTTCTATGTGTTGTAGCCTCTGGACGAGTTATTACACTCAGTCAGGTTGACGCTAAGAGCCTCCGACGAGATAATATGTGGAACCGCGATGTCCCGGGAGCCTCTAGACGAGTTCGCTCGAGCAGATGTGCTTTTCGCTATCGCTAAAACTTTGATAATTGAGATGTTTTATGCAATATCTACATGCAAGCGAGCTCAGCTCATAACAAGTGGCCTGCAGTGAAAAGCATGACGCAAGACACGTGACTTATAGTCGGCCGACCCATAGCAGTTAAAGGGTTAATAGCAGGGGTCCAGCTGACAGAGGCTTGCCAAATGCAACGTCAACAGTACATTTCTCCCACGGCTGGATTTGCCCAGCCACTTGCAAGGCACCACAACCGGGAAGGTCGTACCCTTTCTCTTTGTTTGCAGTAGAATGATGTGGTGGCCGTTCAACACACAACATGGAAGGGTTAATAGCTCACTAGGAAGCGACTTTAAGATCAACTATGCTGCCCTTTTCCCTTTTGACGATTGATGGATGAAGATTTTCATTAACCCCCATACAATTGTTATATCAATTAACAATTTCCTCAGTAATTAATACCACCTTCCAAAATCTTCACCGAGCAGTAAATAAGCAAAACAGCTCTTGGAACTATTAAATCCAGCATAAAATGGAACTGCAGTTATTTGGGTCAAATAAAATGAATAACTTATTTCAGATAATTAACATTCCACATGTTTTCTGATGAAAAAAATATCCTACTTGGTGTAATACAAAAAATTGAAGCCAGGAAGGTACATTGCAATGAATTAAATCTCCTTGATCTCCTGCAATAGTGCTAGTATCAGAGAGCATTTGTTTCAAAGCTTATTACATTTCACGCTTATTACATTCTTTCATGCTTATTACATTTCCTCCACTTCCAGCTTTCTGCAAATCTGATTTTACCTTCTGAAATAGAAATAATAGTCTTGTCAACTATTAAAGAAATTTATTATGAAGGCATACCTCTTTTGTCATGAAAGCGATTGATATTATTTTCATGTTCGCCGCTGCTGTCCACTAGATATAATTGCTGCATAGGTTGAGATGGCCTAAAATCAAAAGTAACTTTCAATGGCAAATTTTCTTTTAATAACATTTGAACAGACAAAACTGATGAAATTCAGATGGAAATGCTTTTAATATCTACTACCTCAAAGACACTGACATACAACATGTGGATGAGTGTTGCTATTTTGTTAGCAAAAATATAAAATCATATTCAATTCATTTTCCAACATAATTAAGTTTTCCATTACATGCAAATATTGCAAGTTTTTATCTGCTACTAACCATGCTTTGAAGGTACTTCTATTCATCATTCAACTACTGAGTACAGTAAAAGAGTGGTGCAGGAATCCTGAAGGTCAAGAAAGTAGAGAAAATTATACTTCTCCATAATCACCTACATTTTTTTGCAGTTTTTTATGAAAATAAATGATATCAAAATTAAATCAAACTTGTGAATCACAGTGAGCTATCCTATTCCTTCTCTTTTACTCTACTTTGAATCTAATCCACCTGTGTTTTTCAACTGATCACTTATCCAGGAAAATATCACATTAAAATGTTGGATATCTACAGCCAACTTCCCTCAAAAATTAAATTTAAATACATGTTAAAAAGAAACTTCTTTCCTACATTCTCTAATCACATTTTTTTACTTCACCTTCCTCTTTTTATTTTTTGTTTGCTTTCTTTGTTTTTCTCTCTCTCAAGACTCTGCTAACTTACACGAACCGTCTCACCTATCAGGTATGCAATCGTCTCGGGGTTTCCAACCCCCCCGTGGTCCGCCTCCTTCGCTTCTGCCATGTGGATGCAGCTCACCGCTGCTCCCAGAGCGATTCTTTACTTCTATAAACAAATGCACTATGAATGACGCAGTCCACACATTATGATATAGCAGTCCACACATTAATGTTGTGAGTTTCTCATTATATCATGAGCCTAAAGACAAAAAGAAGCAGGTGAAACACTTACTTCTTTTATTTGGATCCAATTCTTGGGCACCCATCCATTCAAAATTTCGTGGGTCTTCACGGTCTGCTGGCAATCTAAAAATATAATTTTATTTTTAAATGTTCTGGTTTGCTACAAGAAAGATATGAGGCTAAAACATAACTGAAGTGAAGGGGAATCTACAGGTGGCTCACAGGAATTAAGAGTGAATGTTTGTATTATAGAAAATTATAAAGCACACTTTTTAGCTCTAAAGTTGGAACCCACCCCAGAAGTAATATTTTATCTGCTCTAAATAACATTGTTATGTTAAAAAATTTTCATTTGTGAGGCCATTAGGTTACACAAGATAACCAAAATATTGGTAATATATTTCAACAGAGGACATACCTCAGTTGCCTAAGATGAAATTATAGTTTCAAATAAAACAGTGCAAAAAAAACTAGATTTTATTTGTTATAAAGGCATTCTTTATTTTCTACTGGCATGAAAACATTTAATGACAGGAACCTACTGAAAAAAACCAATGCAGGGCGTGGATATAAAAGGCCTCAAAATTGTAGTTTTTGTGATACAATAATTTTCTTGTGCTTGCCTTCTGTCTGTGCAGAGCAATAATCAAACTCATCAAACTATGGCTCTGAGACTGTTCCTGAAGGATATCTTTATGAAATTGATTTAAATCCCTTTAAAAATGTCCATTTACATAAATCTCAAAAGAATTTTTGCATATTATCATATTTTACAACTGAACCCTGTAATTTAAACTGTATCAACAATCACCTGATCACAATTTGAAGTTTATTTACAAAAGTTATACAATCACCAAAGTTTCAAATACAAACATGAAAATTCACAAACTAGATACTTCTTAAAAAAACTTGCTTGTAATATGAGCACACATATGCAAGCTTTTCACAAAGTTGATAACACTAATATTGAATATGTTAAAAGCAGCACTAAATAATATCTCACAAAAAAAGGAAACTATGAGATTAAATTGTAAATGCACACGTGTGCATGCATGAACAGAGCAAGTCTTTTTGAACAAACTTCATTAATGAAATAATTAATGCCAGTAAAATGAAACTTAAAAAATTAAAATAACTAAAAAAGTTAATTCAAATATTGTATGAATGTATTCTTAGAAATGCAATACATACACAGTAGGAGGTGTAACAAACTTAAAAAAGAAAGTATTTTCAGAAACTGTTTTTTCTTTATTTAGAAAAATTACAAAAATCAGGATTCCAGCTTCATCAGAACATGAACACTTCATTACCTCACAGTAGTTTGCCATGATTTCTCTTGTTGCTTAAGATGTGGAATCTTAACACAGATGATTTGACACACATATTGAAGATGCATCACCACCACCAAAGAGAAAACCCACTTTGTTATATAATACAAACAACTGAAAATGTTCGTATGTGAAGGTGGTGGAGTTAAGCCGCAAATCATGACAGCCATATTGCCAATCAGAAAACAAAAATTCTGAGTGTGTTTTCTGCAATCAAAATTCAGGAAATCCATCACAGCAATTTCTGGGTTTGCAAATAACCCACCAAGACTATCCCCTAGACTTTTAGTCTCAGGAAGTGCAGTTCTTTGCAAGTGAAGAGATAGTGTTTAAATGCAACAGTACCCAAAACACATTCCACAAGAACCTAAGACTCTGAGAATGAATAAATAAAGACATTAATTATTGGTAATACAAGGGGGGGCATGAGATGTTTGTACTTCAAATCTTAAATATCTATGCAGATTAAAAAGAAACGGACTTCTTCTTAGATGTAGATTATTTTCAGGACTGGCTTTCATATTCACAATCATATTATTTTTCCAACAATTGAAGATTTTTTTTCACTTATAATTTACATTTGTATTCACATAAACTTTCATGAACAATAGCATGAACTTTCCAAGAAGAAGAAATTTCATTGAAATTCATTGTCCAATTAACATGACCCAGTATTGGTGTCAATATTCATGACAATGAAGACCAAATATTCTCACCAACATCACTTATCAACTAAGGTGGGAAGTTATGCAAGCTCTTAACCTTTCTTTAAGCAGGCTTGTAGAGTTTAAGTACAAAATCATATACTTTGCTATGACATTTACTTCTTTTAGCTATCTAGAGAAAAAAATTATGTGCATTAAAAACAACTTGGCTTTCATAAAAGACCTTTACACAGCAAGATGTAGCAATTGTTTTTTGACACATTGGAGAAAGAAACTTGGTGCTTTCCTTCAATAATGCATTAGGTGTTTGGAAAATTCTCTCATCTACAGTTGTGTCATTGTTCCCAATGGATGAATGACATATGGTGAGCACATATTTGTATTTAGATAAATATTTTTATTATATTATTTAGATTGTATTAAATAGAATCTAATATTTTATATTATATTTTTAATTGAGAAAAATTTTGTCTTGCATTAATTCATATTTTTTGTGTTAATCTACATAGTTCATAATCTTTTAGATAAAAGATTAAAAAATATGTAAATAAACACAATTTTAAGCCCTAAATCTCTAAAATAACAAAATATGCATTATATGCATAATATTTCCTACTTTGCTTTCCATATTTTTCATATTCTTCATATTGCTACTTTGCTATTCCATTTGTTTTTTTTAAAAAATGGTGTGACTGCATTAAAAAACTTTTGTCACACAACACAATTTGAAGACCAGATAGTCTTATGCTATATATTTATAATATGAAATAGATCATTACAAATGCAACATAGATTACTAGAAAATCTTTCTTACAAAGCAGTGTAATGCTTCTGCATTTCTATGACCACCAGACCTTCCTCATCAGTGAACTTATGCTGCTTCTTAGAAACAGCAATCTCGGAATCAAAGATGCCCACATTTTTGTGAAGAAGTATTAATTGCAACCACTCACATGCTTGCTCATGAATCATAGTTCGTGTGTAACATGATCAAAAATTAACAAACATTTTTTACAGAACATTATCATATCACATTGTTGCAGGGGGGGGGGGTCCCTACTCCACCCGTCGAGACACATCACTGGCTAAACATTACTACTATACACTTGGACACCAGGTCCTCATAAACAGTGTATATACAAGGAATGTATTTAATATTTGGAATAAAATTCTTTATGAGTGGTGAAAACTAGTTTATAATTACTTCTGTAGAGATAGAACCTCTTTCAGGAGCTCTCAATCTATGATAAATATCTGATTGATGAAACACTGTGCTCGGAAAATATCTGTGTAGATTTAACGTGTTAACCTACTTTGGATGAAATGTAGTGTTGGACCCCTTCAACCCTTTACAGAGTGAAAGACAAATGTAAATCTAACATGGATACGTGAAGCAGGGAAGGTAATTGCCTGATGACTGAATAAATTGACATCAAGAGGTAAGTCAACTTTCTGTGTCAAAAATCTTGGCATATGAAGATAACACGTTATCATAATTACACAGAAAAGAGATGAAACAAATACAGATTTGTAAAAACACTCTTTGAATTTTTATTTGAGAGGGACAAAAATTTAGTGTAGAAATACTGTTTCTTACACACAATCTCAATTGATTTAGTCTTCTATTATTCCAGCAAAAAAACCCTCAATCTCAATGGTGCAAAAACAATCAGACCTTGCACATAATACACATATAAATTAAAGTAAAAGCAGTGCTGTAGTTCGGGAACAGTAGCAGCAGCCACAGTCACAGCTCCAACCATAGCACCCGCAGCGGCGGCGGCGGCAGCAGCAGCAGCAGCAAGAAATAATTTCAACATTCGGCACTCATGGCGCAGATGGAAGTCACTTGCCTTTCACCGAGGAGGTCTGGGTTTGATTCTCAGACAACAAACTTGCTTGCTTCACAGGGGCTAGTCCCACCCCTGTGAAGCTCCCTAAACCCTACGCCTGTCATAATTCCTTCCCGATTCTGGCCGCTGGGTGGTGACGCAGGAGCACGTGAAGTGTAAGAGGCACATAGGCGGAGACGCTTCCAGGCGGTCCTCTTGAAAATTAACTGTGACTGACCCCAGAGAGTGTAACACAGTGATTACTGGAGGATTACTCTCTAAGCACACAACAAGGGGCTTGGAGATGTGTTGTATCGATTACAACACAACAAATTCAAATGAAAGAAACTACATATACTATAAATATATTTTTGTGTTTACTACACTGCTCATTAATTTCACCTTTGCTAACACAGTGTTTCACACCTCTAATTTTTTATGGATAAAGGAGATGAAAATGGATCTGGAAAGGTAGATGATCTATGATTGGTGTTAAGGAGACACAATATCCAAATATGTTTCTCTTCTTTCCCCATTCCTGCTGAAGATGCACAGTCAAATTCATCTAAAACTCCAGAAGCAAAGTCAAATTTCAACTGATAACATCAATTGAAACTTTGTCACCAATCTTCATCATAATACATGAATCTGTCACGAGACATCT
This sequence comes from Gryllus bimaculatus, assembly GCA_017312745.1. Lineage (NCBI taxonomy): Eukaryota > Metazoa > Arthropoda > Insecta > Orthoptera > Gryllidae > Gryllus > Gryllus bimaculatus. The sequence goes on along the minus strand of BOPP01000007.1, from coordinate 17,316,038 downwards.
CAGTAAAACATACTACTTCACTTTGGTGTCCTGCACAGGCTGTCGTACGTAAGATTGAAAAATACTCTGACTGCCACATTCCTGACAAAATAGTGAGTAGTGATATTCGTAAGTTATGCACCATGTAGATCCACTATGAAGGAAAATTATTGATATGGGTAGCATGTGCTTGGATATTATATCCAAAACAATCATGTCTCCATAAAAAATTACACAGGCGTGCAAGTTGAGCATCAGCAACCTTCTAGCTTCTTTCTAGCACTGTAACGCTGCTGCTCTGATGTGTGTTACTGAATCCATAGGTACCCACAAGACCCATTATGATCTTCTGCATCTCCTAAAACTCTTCAAACTAGATTGTGTAGGTCCACATTGATTCATACTTTCATCTTTTTTTTTTCTTTCTAAACACTTGATTGATGTTTCTCTCAACAAAATCTTGGTCTGCTGTATTTGTGAATTTCAAGTCCAACTTACAGAATGTTTCAAAAGATATCAAACTGTCTTTTGATAAAGATCTCTAAAACAATGAAAAGTACACTGATGATACTGCTGAAAGAGAAAAGAAGAAAGAGTTGATATATGGACAAGAGAACACACTTAAATGCACCTGATACATTCCATTTCCTTGGGAATGTAAAGTTGTTTCAAAATTTTTGGTGTGATATCCCTTATATGTTCACTAAACGCTGTACTAAAGATATTTCTATCCATATAATCCTTCTGACATCTTTTATGTCACAGAAATAACTGACGATCCAGCGCAGTTCCTTGGCTATGAAAATCCTTCAATGTATACATCTGTCTTATCAGGAGAAAGACAAGTGAGGAGAACCAGCCAAGTGTTTCCTAAATGGATTCACAAGTTGCACCCACTCAATCACATAAGCTTTGAAGTTGTGTGAAAAATATTAACTTATTTCAATCGTTAACATCACACAGACTCTTGCATTCTATATGAACAAGGTAATATATGGGGAGTTCTTCTTTTAAATTCATTTGTCCAGGCTTGTGACCCTCTCAACCAATTCCTGAATATCAAAGTTCAATCACTTTTATTTTCCCTTGGGGAAAGTGCCACTATAGGCAAACTGGCCAAAATGCACAGGTCTTCAAAAAAATCTTCAAACTCTTGTACTCCACATTATTTTGTTCTCATTGTTCCATTTCTTTCTTTAGTAATAAACCTGTCTTAGGCCGTCACCAAAAATTTTGATGAAAATTGGTCACTAAATCATGGAATGAGCTCACGGGAAGCATACATCAGGTTGAAAAATTCAGTCGGTTTGCTGTAAAATCCTTTGAATTACATTAATTACAAATTACAGCTTAAACAAGTGACCTCGAATCACTTGCCCTCTCTCAACTAATTGGCAAATAGCCCTTTGATTTGACACTTCTTCTCTTACTTGAGAATCTCATCTTCTGTCTTCAGTGAACCAAACTCGCTCACTCACAATTTAGAGCAAGGTTATCAGAGCACGCAGTGCCTGGTTTTGTGGTCACAGTGCTTCACAAACCCTTGACAAGTTCCATAGAGGAGAAGTAGGGTTCAACAAACTTCTTAAGAATACTGCCAAATGGGCAGAATGAGCTAAGCAATCGCATTATTTCATATATTTTATTGTAAGTGTCAATCATTATCTGAAATAAAAATGATAAGCAACTCTAGTTGTCACTGTTTCAAGTAACACTGACAAAGTATCCTCTTCCATGAATATACTGAAACAACGGTGATAAACTCTTTTCCCTTTGTTCAACTATGGGTAAAATTTGTGCTACGTGACCACTTAATTCATGTCTACGAAATGTGCCCAACCTTTACCCAACGGGCCCAGGAGGCTGCTTGAAAGAGGAACATTTACAGTTGTATTAATCGGTTTGACTAAAAATTGGCCAATAATGAAACTGGCCACTTAATCGAGGTTCTATATATATTTACTGTCTATACATTTAATTTCGATTATAAAAGGCCATACAATTATTATTCACCGAATACCAGACAAGATTGCCAGTTAAATTTTTATTTCGAGTAAACACAAAATATGAATTTCAGAATATATTATTCTATATGAAAAGGTAAAGAACATTCAAATCGGAAACTAATAGTTGCAAGTATCCAACACTGATTTAGAAAATACTTGAAAATTAATGTTGGTTGTTATTTTATTTAAATCTAATTTTTATCACAAAAACCGTTTGGAAGTAAAAATGTACTTACAGATTTTTCATTTATTTCTCTATGAAATTTCAGTCACTCTTTAAATGCATATGAAAGAGAACTTTTTAGCGTCAATTTATGAAATTAATTTATATAACACTTTAGGAAATTAGAATAGAGCAAAAACTCTTAACTAAGAATAAAACAATACAAAACTAGTAAGTAGTGCTCACTTAAAACAAAAATTAATTAATTTGCCTTTCTTGCTGACAAGTACACACTAACTTTCACTTTTTATCTGACTGGTTCCATGTTGTTTCATTTTGTACACAAGTCAAAATTTTGAAAATTTAATTTACATCCTAGATCTCGAAAATAAATGTAACTGTAAACGTAAATGTTGCCATATAACTGGTACAGCAATATCACACTGCAATCTTAATACAATATTCGCACAAAATTTTAATAACCACAAATACCCCTTTCATTTTACAACAAACCAATCACGAGTAATCAACAGCTAAACAGGTACAACAACAGACTCGCTTAGTAACAAAATTGGTGTACAAATTTCCAGTAACACAGTTTACAGCAATCTGAATCAAAACAGACAAGAAAAGCTCATCAACATTCAATGCTTAGAGAATTATACCTCGTGGTTTTGAAATAAGGATACTATTTAATTCAATTTGAAAAAAAAACAAAATGGCAAAACAAAATTTACAAGTGACTGCTTCTAATTTGTGACTCCCTAGCTTAACTGTTCTTAAATTGCAAGTGTGACACGGAAACACTATGGAAGCGCTTTGAATCCAATCATCTCGACTGAAAAACTTTTGAGAACCAAAATTATACATCTCAATAAATAATAAGATATCTCTTATAGATAACATGATAAGATATCTCTATAGATTCCTTTGTATATCCTACTACCATCATAATTGAAAATGTTTTTTTCTGATTTGTTCGATCGCAAATTTTTAGCAACTCAGTAACACATGAAGTAATATTAGTACATCCCAATTGTAGATCTATACAAAACTAGATTTTCAAGAAATAACTGAATTTTATAATTAATTTAATAAGTTTCCATTCTTGAAACTGATCATAAAACTGTGGAGTGCTGTATAGTGAATATTGTAATTTACAAGTTGCTTTAAAAATTCAGTTCTTTAATATAACTCAACATAAATTCCAGTTTTACATTTATTTCATTGAGTGATATATTCTTCTATTCGCGATTCTAATTTGGTCAAAAAAAACCAAAATGTTATTAAAATTTCCATTTAAAATTTTGTAAATTAATAAACCAAACAATGTAAATAAAAATTTGCTAACTGGCAATTTTTTTTTCCAACATATAAAGTTGATTGAGATTTTCCTGATATGAATATTTAAAAAAAAAACGAGTGGTTTCTACCAACATGAATAAAAACATACAAAGCAAAAACCAACTTGCGACTTAAATTCCTTCACTCAAATGTGCATCACAATATATCCACACAAATAGTATGTAAATTGAATGTATAAAAAATTTGAAACAATGACTTGACAGAAATACCCACAATGGATTTAAAGTACTATTTCATTGCACTCACCTATTCCAATGGTCACTGGAACTACTTCTTCCTTCATGTGGATCATCCAGCATTCCAGTTTCCTGTGCTTTATCACCACCAATCCTCCTTCCCGAATGTGGAACATCATCATTACCAATTCTTCTTCCATGTGTTGCGAAATCACCTCGATACATTCTCCTTTCAGGAGTCAAATCACCACCAGATCTTGCGTGATGTGGCTTATCATTACCAGGTCTTCCTCCACGAGATGGGAATTCATTATGTCTTCCCTCGAATAATGGCACATCGCTAAAAGACTTTCCTCCAGGGTCTGGCATATCACCACCATGTCTGCCTTCAACTGGTGGCAAGTCGTCATGTTGTCCTCCATGAGGTTCTACATCACCTGTAATTCTTTCCCTGTAAGGCAGACGATCCCTGCCAATCCTATCTCTAGGTGGTAAATTTCCAATACTTTTACTACCATGAGGTACAAATTCTCCACTGCTACCCCTTCCTCTAAGAGGTAAATCCACATCCATTCTGCCACTGTTTGGAGGAAATTCTCCTCCTTTATTTCCATGAAGCAAATCACTTCCTCCACTTCTGTTTCCTCCAGAAGGCACTTCACCAACCATTCTGCCTCTATGACTAGTAATTTCACCTCCAACTTCCACTCTAATGGGAATAGCACCAGTCATCCTTCCTCCACGAGGTAAATCAATTTCTCTTCCCCGATGCAAATCACCATGGCCAATTCTGCCTTCATGAAATGGAAAATCAGCATTCCTTATTTCGTGAGGCAATACATCACTGCCCATTCTGCTTTCATGAAGTGACAAATTAACATCAGGTTGATCATGATGAGGAAACTGATAACCTGTCACATCTGGACCAAAGTCGCCGGCTCTTCTGCATCCGTGAGGTAGCAAACGATCTCCAGGTCTTCCATCGTGATGTGCAAAATCACCACCCATTCTATCTTCATGAGGAGGCAATTCACCTATCCTGTGTTCCTGGGGTGGCAAATTGCCAATTAGTCTAATGGTACGTGAGTCGTCCCTTCTACTTTCATGGGGGAACACGTTACCCCCACTCCTCCCAATAGGGCCCATTCTTTCATTTCTCAATTTGCCCATGTGTGGCGGTGTTTCATCAAACCTTCCTTCGTGCGGAGGGAAATCTCCCATTTCCGACTCAAAAGATGTTGTATCACTGGGCATTCTCCTATTGTTAGGAAGCACATCACCCATCATCCTTTCACGAGGGGACAAACTTCGAGCTGGTCTGACCCCTCGAGGAGGTACATCATCAAGTTTTGCACCAAGTCTGTCACGGACTGACAAACCAGCCGTTCTCCTTTCAGGGGTTGGGAAATCATTTCCTTTTCGGCTACGAGGTGACAATCCATGCCCCATTCTGCTATCCGTCATAGGCATATTTCCTCTTTCTTCAAAAACAATGCGTTCTCGTTCAAATTGACTATCTTGGAGTGGAAATTCACTGTCAGTAGGTGGAAATGTTCCACCCATTCGCTGATCCTGTGATGAAAAATCAGTGTCCATTCTAACTTCTCGAGAAAGCATCAAGTTGCCAATTCTTTCTTTTGTATTCAACATTTTGCTACTGAATCTAGTTTCCTCATGTGGAAATTCACTGTCCATTCTTAGCGGTGGTGGACTCAATGAACGGCCACAAGCAATTCCTCCCCGGTGAGAAAATCGCCCGCCATAGTCTGCATCCTGAGAGGGCAAATTACCGCTTGCTCGACTCTCATGTGGCAGCATACCTGCATCTCCTCTTCGTTCAGGAGGGAAGTCTCCTAATTGCATATCCCGAGGATAAGCACTACTTCTATTTCTAGCTCCTCGGCTAGAGAATTTTCCTGATCTCTCTGTCCCCATTTCAATCCAGCGTTCACGGTCCAAGTTTTCTTGCATTGGCCTGCCTCCTTGATTGGGCTGCCAATCACCAATCTCATCAGCATGGACGCTACTTCTACCAAACTCTGGTTCTTCAGTCCTAATTCGTGGAGGAGAGTGACGACCAGGATATCTTGTAGGGGTGTCAGGTCGCCTTCTCAGAGGAGAATTCGGTGGTCCTGGAGACCTCACTCTTCGTGGCTGCCACTCCTCTGCCCTGCCCTGAGGAAGGTTGCGTTCATCTAGTTCAGGTCCCCATCTGGTGCCGGGCCTCCTCCTGGGAGGGGACTCTGAATAACGCCTTTTTCTTCCGGGGAGCCATCCTTCAGCAGGCTGGCCATGAGACGGAGATCCTGACATATCTCCAGATCTGTTACATTCCGGTGGGGGCCACGCTCCGGGGCTTCTTCTCCTGGAAGGAGGCCAATCCCCACCTGTCCTCTGCCTAGATGGAGAACGCCACTCTCCGCTCTCCTTTGTCCTCGGTGGTGACTGCCACTCCCCACCGCTTCTGTCTCTAGAAGGTGGAAACCACTCATCCCCACCTCTATCCCTTGGAGGCGAACTCCGTCCACCTCTGCCATGAAAATCTGCAAATGGTTAATACAAAGTAAGATAAACACAAGAGTTAGGCCTTCTGCCAACACATGGATTCAGTTGGCATCATAGAGGGCGCTAACGTTGAGGTGGAAGACAGCATGGCCATCCATCTCTACTCCTGCTTCTTTACTTTGGTGTTGTAGGTTCACCATTATTTTGAAAGGTGAACGCTCCATACAGTAATATCCAAAACTTACCCACAAAATTGGTGGGAGATACGCAACTTCTCTTCGAGGTAGAGGCCTAAAAGATGTATAAATAGAGTTTTCACTCACAAACAAAATCCAAATGTTATTGTTCAATTGAGTGGCAAAAATTCAAAAATATAATTCTAATAATGTAACAATCTTCTAAATACGTAACATCAATCCACTTTAGTTCACTGCATCCAGACATCACATGAATTATAATCCGCTCAAGAGTAAAGTACACAAAAAATTTAAACCAACATCAAGTAATGATAATTTTATACTTAAATCTACACATTAAATTTATACTGTTTAACAATAAATTTTTATACATACAGCATATTTGATAATATGGTCTGTAATATTGTTTAAGAAAGATATTTAGTAAAGGAAGTATTAAGATATAGACATTGGTGATGAATCCAATATTATAAATCATATCATCAAGATATATCTTACTTTATTTTCAAATCAAAAAGAATTCCATACTCATTCCATATTAAACTTTTGGTTGAAAAGCAGGAAGATCATGACGCTATGTTTACTCCGGCTTTAGGTAAGAAAAAGAAATAAGAATAAATGCAGATCACTAAATGGTCCCTAAACTTACGAACTTGTTTACATAATACACACATTTGAAATTGAGTTATTTCAGACAAGTTTTCTGATTTCCTTGAAATAATTAAATAATGATTCAAAAATTTGTTTTAGCAAATAATAATTTTCTTCTTATAATTCATCTGCAATTGTTGACATCATACTGAATGTCTATGGTTTTATTTAATCCATAAAAAAACACGGCAGTATCACATAAGAGCACGTACATGCGCACGCGCACACACACACACACACACACACACACACACACACGCACACACGTGCACGCACACACACGCACACACACACACACACACAAATGCATTTGAAGTAACATCATTTTACATCTATAATACAATAATAAAATGAAAATGTGTCTATTCAAAATAACAGCATTTTTATAAGCTCATAATTATTTACACAATATTAAAACCTACACAATTGTTTTCACAATTTTGTCCGATTGTCTATTGGCCAAGGCTAAACTTAGGAACTGCAAATGCAATTTTTGGAGATTTTCACTTCATGGTAGAGCATTTTCACATGTATAATTTTGCCTACTGTATTTAAGCTCATAGTGAGTTAGCAATTCAAAAGTTTGGTTACATCCCCCTCCCTTTTATATAATAATAATAATAATAATAATAATAATAATAATAATAATAATAATAATAATAATAATATAATTAATAATAAAAATAATAATTAGTATTATAATATGGGATATTACTTATTTTGTTATTATTATTGTGCCAATGAACCCACAATGCACTGGTCAGTCAGGTTAAGTGGGGTGGGGCAGGCAGGACTGGGCACAGCTAGACAGGTTAGGTAGAAGGATTTGTCTGATGGTTTGAAAGGTGGGGCAAGAGGGAGAGAAGGGAGGGAGGGAGGGATGGGGAGAGGAGGAGCAGGGAAGAAGTGGGGCTGGGGCTTGGCAGAATGAAGTGAAGCCTGGCAAGGCAGATATGGAAATAAAATTATTTTTATTTTACACTGTGGATAGAATTCTTTGCTTTACTAACAGTCAGCTGATAAATTTTTGGACTTTGTCAGGTACTTCCTCTACTTCATCTATACATTTCTTATATAAAAATAAAAGTATGAAAATGATACAGGAGGTAATATGTCACATATCTCAAGTTTGATCAAGTTTGTACAATTTTGTGCCACGCATAAATTGTTGTTGAGCGTAGTAACAACTGGTTGTTGGCAGTAGGGAGTTTTCAACACATTATTTTTACATAAAAATTTCCACCTTACATAAAAATTTAAACAAATGTTCCCAACCAGTAAATATTCCTCTTAGACAAGATCGCACAACTTCATAATGAAACATTCTACAAATCTATTTTTATAAACCAAAGCCATTCAAAGAACTTCAAACACTTCATTCAATATGTACCTGCTTACCTGCATCCCTAGGGTCAGTCATTCCTTTCGGCATCCAGTCACCTTCTGTTATATTCTTCCTTTCCTTGAACGTTTGTGAAGGGATCCAAAACTTTTTGTTCTTATAACCAAGTCTCCATGCCTCGCGATTGTAGAACTTGACTAGTGGCAGAGCTTTATTCAGTGGAAGCCCAACATACTCCACTGCATTAGCTACATCGGAAATTTGGCGACAAGACATTATTGGTAACCTGTACTTTGCTGCAATTTAAAGATACAAAAGTTCTTGTTAATCCAAGAGGTATGAAAGAGGTATGATGCACAAAAGGTATGAAAGTGCAAAAAATCTACAAGGGTCTTTCTGAAGATTGAAGCATACAAAAGAATTCTGACAATTAGCTGGCAATTTTCTAAAACTTTCCTACCAAAAATATTGTTACAATTATCGCTGCAAGAATGGTTTCTGAGGTAAATAACAAGCAGGCACAAAACTAAGACAAAAATAATTATATGACACTTCTAAGGGTGTTTTACTGCGATCAGTTGCAATTCTGTAGTGATTCAATTTAGGGACTATACACAAAAAATGTTGTAGGTAAAACTGCTCTATTAAGTCAGATCACCACCTCAGAAAAGATATTTCAAGAGGAGGGGACTTTTTTAGTAGCTATGAAAAATTCAGAATTCCCTTAACTTTTCTCACATTAGAAACTATAAGAAAAGACTAGTTCATCCTTCAGATTAGTTTGCATGGTTAAAATGTAAATAGAAAAACTAGAAGAAATATACTTTTCAGATTGATTATATTATCCTAAAACTAGTGTTAGCAATCCCCAGACTTATATTTTTTGATAGAGAATGAGAAAAATTCTCTCCTATATATTATCTTATTTATTAATAACAACATATGTAATGAAGGAGAAGTTTGGTTATTTTGTTTTACTAGTTCAGAATTCTCAAAAATATTAGGCTATGTTTTAAAAATTTCTCTTCAATGTCAAACAAAAATATAATTACATCATTAAAGATAGAATAGAAATGAAGACATTTCAGTTTTTTTTACAAACTCTGCTCAGTTGCTTCCTGCTTCCTTTATTCCAGGAGTGGGAAGCTTTAACAAATAGATAGGAAGATAAAACAAAACACTAATTTTATAAACCAGCATGCAAGATTATTTGAACAATTGACTATTTCCACATACCTAACATTTTCAGAAACCTGCTGTAAAATTCTACAAGCTTTCACCCTTCAATGCCGACTTCAAACACGTATGAACCGTATTTACCAGAATATAAGACCAGCTTTTTTTTTCCTCCTAAATATCTCAGTCGAAAACGCGGGGTTGTCTTATATTCGCAGATTAAACTTGGTCGGTTATGCATTTACGTGTCTTTCCATGTCTCGAAACTCGTAATTGAAGACGTAACAATAAGCTGCTACGACGGTAAAAATATCGCGCGTATCTACAATACAATCGCGATCGTATTCTCGGCATCCACCACAAACTTGTCGGGCGATTCAGACCTTTTATTTTTTTATTTTTTTATGAGCCGGTAAAGAGGATCTCAATCAAACGGCATTGAATCAAGTGAAACGTAACGCGAAAATAAATGCCGAGATTTAGTTAAATGATGCGAGTTCGACGAGGCCGCGCGGAATCTCGGTTCGACGCACGGCAAGTGCGAATCTGCGTTTTGCAAGAGATCGAAATGAAAAAAATCACATCGATAGATGTACGCATTCCAAATCCAATCATCGAAAAGAATGATAATAAAATGTTTTCCTAGCAAAAACTTCCCAAATAGGAAACTTGCCGTTGTCTCCCACATCCGCGAAACGGAAGGATTAAAAAGCAAGAGTTCGAAGCTCACAACTCGATCACACGGACAGTAAACGATGGTAATTTCAGATTACTTTGTTAAAGAGAGGCCATCAAAAGTGCGGGAGTGATAGAAAATCTGGTAACATGGAAGGAAATGTTCTTCGGTGGTATCAGATTGAAGATTAAGAACAACGCATGTTAAATGCGCAAATTTTGAGGAGGGCCAAAAAGAAACATTGACACACGTGAAAATGTTGAGATAGTGACAAAAACCAATATTATGATGATTTTAAGGTACAGAAAAATGGTAGTTCAGGCAGTAAGCCTTAAACATTCTAAGCAACAAGGCAATTTTCTAGTAAATTCGACAATATTCAATTTCATTTTGACAAAATAAGTCAGAATCAGTCAAATTTATAAAATGTTCTGAAGATCTCTTCAAAATTAGGGGGTTATCTTGTCATTTAGATAAATATGGTATCAACAATTATTTTACATGTTTCACAATGACACACACTATCCTCTTGTCTTAATTTTCTGTAAAATGTAAGGCTTGAAAGCCTGTTATCACTTCCTATATCACTTCCCACATTTCAATGTTTTTCCAAACACATTAAATTGCTATTTAGCTCTCTCCTCTCCAATAACAGCAAATAAAATTAGCATAAATCAATCTTGCTATTTAAATGATAAATCTGGAAACCAGAAAATCTTCAAATCACAAAAACAAGTTTAATTACCTTTCAAAGAATACATCCAATCCAAGTCATTGTCATCAAACTTTTTACAGCGTTTCTTCAGTTCCTCATCGGGTATAACAATTGCTACTATTCGCCGTTTATGATTTCTGAAATAACCTAGCTTCCATACTTGCTCTTCCCATCCAACATTAGCCTGGAACACACGTAGATTTTATTACTAAATTTAAATTGCTTACTTGGCCACCACAGATCGTTTAGGTGGGAGCATCCTAACTTCCTCAGCACATGGATGCGTATGCTTGTCTGTTGTGATTCAGTGGCGCTCTCTTCCTCCCATTCCTCTCTCACCCTCGGAAAAATAAAAAGACCTACAGGTTACATCACAAAGGAAAACTGAGAAATTCCTCTCCTCTACCTAAAAAAAGAGTCAAAATTTTGAGATGGACCCAAATAAGAGTAATGTGATTGTCCAACAAAGGCCTAAAAGTGACCTCACAACAGGTGGTTGGATTACATGGCCATCCAGTGTAGAATGAAACGTACTTCAGAGGGTGCGGCCCAGCAGAGAGCACCAGTTGACTTCCCAGTTTAGTGTTAAAAGTGGGTCTCATCCCATCAAAATAGTAAAATGGAATGAGAGTTCCCCTACCCCAATCTTGAACAATGATAATGACAAGGATGATGGTACTAACAACGATAATAATCACAATGATGGTAATGACTATGATGATGTTAAAAATAATACAGAAAACCTTTATTAGCACAAACTCGTTTAACATAAATTTCCACATAACACATGTTATCTGATATTTGAAGAAAAAATTGTTTATATTTGAAGCGAATGTTGCTGTACCAAGCAATCAGAACATCGTAAACAAGGAGACACAAAACATTTTAAATACAAGAGTTTTGAAGTCCGGATCAGCTGGGTATACAGTCAAGACGGTACCAATGTGACCAAAGCTCTGGAGTTTGTTCGCAAAATCTATGAAAGAACTTGTCCAAACTACCAGATCAAACAAAAGTTGGAGGAAGTTCAAGATATCGCCTTATGGGGATCTGTCCATATTTTGGACACAGTATTAAAGAGACCTCCATAGTCACTAGATCTTAGGATGCTGGTTACAACCTGGGGCAGATTTTATTTTTAATCCATATCTAATATTGTTAGTTGTGAATTTAGGCATAGTTGATGTTGCTTATGACAAATACAAAATTCAAATACATCAGAGGGAAAGAAACCTTCATCTAAAAATTGAACATCAAATGTTCATGCATATTTACTGAAAAGCTCAGTTCTTTTTTTTCTTTACATAAATTAATTAAACTCTCAGCTTAAGTATCTTCACAAACCTTATTTATGATTTAACTTTTTTATTTTCAATAAAAATTCAAATAACAATAAGAGAAAAATTCAAAGAAGCACTCAATAAATCACTGCACTTACTTGATCTAAAATGTAGTTACGACGTCTATCCATAGCAATGCCAAGCAACTTTCCCAGCAATTTAGTTCTTGAAAGAATAATAGCTTTACGCTCAGGATCCATTAGCTGCAAATTAAAAGAATAACCAGTGTTCTAGGAAATAAACCACCAGCCAATCTTCACTAAAAAGTATGTAACCGAAAATTGTTAACTATACATTTAAATTATTTAAACTGTAATCAAAGCCATGCTGTCAAACTATTGCTGTTATGCTAATCAAAACATTAAAAGCACATATCACATGAAAACAATTTCACCCGACATCTTGAAACACTACTAGGTGTGGCACGACGTGCAGAGTGGTGTGAGCAATGTGTGGGGTGTGCTGTGAGGGGTTTGGGATAAAATATATGAGGTGTGGTGTGCAGGGTGTTGGGTACAGGGTACGGAGTGCAGGGTTTAGGTTGCAGTGCGTAGTGTCTGATGTGCGGAATTAAGAGTGTGGTGTGGAGGGTGCGGTGTGTGAGCACTGTCGGCTGTGTGCATTGCATGAGCAGTGTGTGCGGTGTATGGGCAGGGTGTGCACTGTATGGGCAGGGTGTGGACGGTGTATGGGCAGTGTGCACAATGTATGGGCAGGGTGCGCGGTGTTTGGGCAGAGTGCGCATTGTATGGGCAGTGTGCACAATGTATGGGCAGGGTGCGCGGTGTTTAGGCAGGGTGCGCGGTGTTTGGGCAGAGTGCGCATTGTATGGGCAGTGTGCGCGGTTTGGGCAGTGTGATGTGATTGTGTGTGTAGTGTGGTGTGGATGGGTTCAGCCGGAATTTAAACACAATAACTTGGGAACAAGAGGCTAGGATGCTGCCAGATGAGCCTCCATGACAGAACACTGAAACTAAAAAATTATGAATTATTGTCACTCACTTCCATTCTGTCCACCAGTGTGTGTGGGTCAATTACATAGTACATTCCTGGGTGTTTCTCACGAAATTCATTAACCCAAGTAGTCTTCCCAGATTTTGGCAATCCAACCATCAAGATTACCTATTAAAGATAGACTTAATTGAGCAAACACTGTAGTAAAAATGTATACAAAAAAAAAAAAAAAAAAAAACAGAAAGAAAGAAAACACAAATTAGGACTCACTTCACACTCAGACTGTGACTTAGGACGCCTAGGACCTGCAATTCGGTATACTTTATTAACATGAGCCACAAAAGTGTATCCTTCTTTCAGAGGAAACCAAGGTTTTTCACTGCCAAAGTTACATTCGTAAGATATGTTCTTTGTCAGAATATGGGGAAATAGAGGTTCCTTTTGAATTTCTGATTGTGGTATTTGATAAGCCACCCCCATATCTTCACCATTCAGTGTAAAAGAAAGGGTGACTACATCCTCGGCAGCATCCTGAAAACAGAATTGTATTTCATTCATTTAACAGGCTGTAAAATTTTCAAAATAATATATCAATACATTATTCCAAAAAGAATTTTTCCTCATGAGCAAACCTGTAGACAAATCCATACTATTTATTCTATTTATATAGTTTCACATCATTTTATTCAAGATTAAAAAAAAAAATTACACCAAGATAAGCAAAAACAAAGATAAAGAGACATTGAATGTACGGAAGTCTTAAACGATCATTCTCAAAACTCTTATACAACTACCTCCTCTGAAAATCTCTGACCTTCTTCAAACTAACTTGGCTAGAATTTTTGCCATCAATAATACCAAGTTCAAGAGGCAAACCCAATTAAAAATTTATGTGGAACTAAATTTGTAGCCTACTGACATAACTGTTTACAATATAAATAAGTGCACCAATTTAGCTAATAAGTACATTGACACCAAAGTCTGAGACAAAATTGTTGATCAACCAATTAGGGAAGAGAGTTTTGGGTTACACAGTTAAATCCAGGTACATAAAACAGACAAGTTGGATGGAAGAACAGCTTAATCTGAGTTCAGCCATTTATCCCTTTCTTAATAAGTAATCTCTAATAAACTTTAAATAAATAATTCACACAAAGAAATAATAAAAGTTAAAACAAATTACACTAGAACACGGGAGTATGCAGAGATTAGATTCATTAGATTGATTTTCATTAATTTTTCATTGCATAAAGAAATTAATTTTCATTGGGACAATTTTTATTATTCTTAGCCTTTATAGTAACTCAAGAATTAAAAGTTTTATTTCACTTGTATTGCTTATGTTATAGTGATAGTTACTGCATCGGACTAAATAATAACAAGTGAAGAGGAAGAAACTAATCCTGAAAGCTCATTTTTAATTCAATTCAATTTAGTACCCTTTCCCATGTAAATAACACATTAGGAAAAACTTATTACATTGTTATATTTTACATAAAGAATACACTTTCTTTAAATCTAAATGTTGATCTAAATCTAGATATTTTCAATAAAATTACTCTAATAAATGTACTGCATGCCAGATTATCTGTCAGTAAAGGAAATATGGAAAATACAAGTGACACTGTGACTTAAATATGAAAACTTTAAAAATAATAATGAAAGCAGAATATATGTAGGAAAAAACACCACCAAAAACAATAATAATAATAATAATAATAATAATAATAATAATAATAATAATAATAATAATAATAATAAATAAAAATGTTAAATAAATAAACAAATAACAATCATTAACAAGAGAAACATTCCAATGGATTTCTTCCTTCTTACAGTCAGTAGTTTCAGTGAAAATACAGCTCCAATCTTTTGTAGAGAAAATACAATTTTACAGACATAGTAGTTCTCAAGAGCAGAACATACTCGGCAACATGGATGGGCGAGTCCCTTTCCATAAGCAAGAACTCCTCATGTTTTCACATCATGCCCTCTAACGTACCATATAAGCACCAACTACATGTCCTGTAGAAAACATCTTTCCATAGTCAACTATTTCTCCAATAGTTGACACTCTTCCAGCATTATCATAACCATACGATTTGTGATCTGATCCTGTAAGACAAAAGAAGAATGAACAACTTTGCAGCTTGGAAATTTTTTTAGAAACATAGAAATATTATCTTTTGGAATCATACCAAGGGCTAAAGATGATTTCCGAGGAGACCATCCCACACGAAGTAAATGGGTGTTCAGATGTCCTTGTCTACTACTCACCTTACCACACTGCAGGACCTGGTGAAATGGAATACATTACAATGATTACATCTTATTTACAAGTGTTAAATGAGCTGTCAAATGTGTTTCTCAATATAATAATTAAATGGAGAAATCACACACCTTCACTTCAAAGCACACCTTCCCTGAAAAAAAGCCAAATGTTGCTCTAGCTCCAGCCTGAAGGTATGAGAATCCTCTTCGATGTAGAGGTGAAGCTGCTGTGAAATTTTCATCAATGACCAAATTTAGGTCGGAATCATCTGTAACATATTCAATATCTTGCAGTCCCATTTCTAACAGCAATCATGAACAATGTAGTATGCAAGCTATTGCCAAATTGGCTGGTAATAGCAATACAGTATAATATATTTCAATTTAAAACCAATATAGTATTTATTTAATATATTTATCATAAAAATCTGTCAATGAGGTAAAGGAGATGAACAATCCATACACTATTTGCCAGCTTCAGTATCTCTATCTGACTTCTTTATTACGCAGAATTAAATTATAAATACAGGAACCAATGAGTGGGCCAAATTTTGATTTAGGTAAAACCTGATTATGATTGGAACATTGCTCCGAAGTTCAATACTGATTAAAAATACACGTTGCAAGTATATTTAGTCTTTTATTGTTCATTACAAATGGTAACTTCAAAATTAATATTTATTTATTTAACACTTTTGATCCTCAGGGTTTCGCCATGTGGTTAATTCCTATGTCCTGGACAATATATCAGTTATTCAAAACATTGATAAACAGAAACTATCGTATACATCAGTGGAAAATTGATAAGATCTTATAGTATTGTCTTTTCACTTTAAGCCTATATGTACCCTATGTTCATTTGATTATAAGATAGTAGTGAGAATGAAATTCAAAGAAACGCATGTTGTAAATTTTAAATTTTTCGGGAAAGTAAGAAGTTTACAAAATATGAAGGGAAATGCAGCGAACTTCATGTATCAACAATAATGATGCACTATAATTATATTTTGTTTAAGTTCAAATATAGTTGTATTTGCATATCTATTTATTGCTGCCTTTATTTTTCGAAATATGATGAGGTAAAAATTATCAAAAATAGTCTATTCAGTTGAGTCTTCATTTACTGAACATTTTATTTCAGCGTTTTTTTCAAACACCGGTAATTCAGAGTGTTTACCAATTTCAAAGCACTCTAAAGGAAATGAAAACTCTGGAATTTGAAAAGATTTACCAAAAGAATTATTTGGATCATTATTATTCTCCTTTATAAAATTTTCATTGCTCAATCTAGACAACAGTCTAGAAAGAAAATTGATGTCCTCATCAGAACAATCCATTACGATCCTTTATTCAAAAAGTCTTGAACTTCTAATGTTGAGAGTCGCTGTGAATTTTACATGTATGTCTTCTAAAATCTGTATATGTCGCTAACAGCATGAACACTACTTACAAAGAAAGACGTAATCGACAGAGCTCGCAAGCATGAATATCAAATCACTTCTTGGAAAAATTCCAAATACTTTCACAAAATAGAAGCACATTGTTGTTTCTCTTGCAACCACCTTAATTATATTAAAAAGCATATTCTAGGTGCCCATGAATGTCCAAAAGAAGTTTATTGTCTGACAAAGACAATATTATCAATATGAAAAAGAACATAAATAAGATAATTCATATGTCAATAAGATGCTCCTTGCATTTGACAAAAATTTACTAATGTTTTCTTCCCTTAAGTCAATATTTAGTATATTAGCTGTTTAGCCAAAAAAGGATAATATGAGGATTGGCTGTGCAACAGTGCCTATAAAATTTAATAATGAAAATGCTGTTTCTAGAATTGAAGTTTGAAGTTCTGAAGAATTGAAGTTCGATTAGACAAAAATGGGCAATCAATATAGTCATTAATCAATTTGCACACAAAAAAAAAATAATAATAATAATAATTGGTCAAGGACACTGAAATAAAAGTGTTGGTATATTCAATCTCAATACAATGATTTTATAATCATGATGAACATAGGGATTGCTCAAACCCAGACATCAGGTAGCAATTCTAAAAAACGTATGTTGCACGGTTTCAATTTGTGATACACCAAAGAAGGGTAGCCAAACAACAGATGAGAAAATCAGAACTCTGTTAACCAGTATCAGCAGTCTCAAAATTACAATTGAGAGTAGTTCATCACAAATAAGGGTAATAAACCCAAAAATTTGATTTGATAATGGTGCATTGTACATGACCTGAAAAAGTCATTTCAGAACCATGTATCACACCAGGGTCTCTTACGGTTGTAGCCCTTTCGAGCACCATGGAATTCAGAGCTAATGATTGGAATCTAGTAAAAGTGATTGCTTTGCATTTTTTAGTGTTAAGATAAAGATCATTATGAGCGCACAAGTCTGACAAGGCATTTGGGGTGGAATATTACCTTCCTTTAGAAAGAGTCAGTGTAGTCTCTAATTGTATATTATTAGAGAAATATCACATAGCAAAAACTTTGCAAAAGACAGATTCAAATAAAAAATGTTCACCTTTGCAACACCAACTATTATTCTATTCATGTGAGAACTGTGTGATTAATGTGAAAATTACAAAATTTTAAGTACAAAATTCTTCTATGTTAAAATTATGAACGTTCATAAAACCAATAAAAGTCTCTGTGCGATAACTGTATCACCCCCCCCCCCTCCATTCCTGTTAAAATTAATTCATATTTCTTAAATTACACATCCCTCTCACAGAATAAGCAACAATGTATGTAGTTCTCGGGTAAGTTGCATCCATCCATTACTCGGTGTCTAATCTCTTCCAATCGATTTGGGACAAGTGGAGTGTCATTCATAGAATCTTTGTCTTCTCGTGAGGAACTGGTCCTTTTTTTCGGAACCTTCCAGAACATTCTGAAAATATGTGTGTGCATGTCTGTTCTTGTGTGCATATGCACATGCATGAGCACTGTTTGTGTGTGTACGTTTGCATACGTGTCAGTGCATGTGTTTTCTTCATGTAAGTACAATTGATGCACAATACACCTAATTTTGTAATGAAACATTTAACATTTTTAAAAGGTATTTCTATCAATATTTTTTCCTGTAAGTTTCTATATCAGAGGAAGGCTAAGTCTGGTATCTGTATTTTGTTTAAAATTTATTTATATCATGAACTTGCATGGCCCACATACGAATGTTTAACATGAAAATAACCATCCATACTAAGCTACCAAGAGAGTGTGTAATCCATACTTACACCAACTGAGCAATACTTCTTCCTCATCATACTCCGGTTCTGGAATCGATTCAAGTGGAAGCCTGCATACAACAATTATTCATTATTATTTTTTATTGTGACTATTCAGCCCATAAATAAGATTTACAAATATTTCTTTAATGATTTCTCTAATATGATTATAATCAGAGTGAGTTAATTATTTTTTAATTAGTTTAAAGAGCATATTACATTATGTTTTCTTGGCATTTATGGATTATTATTACAAGTTCAAATGAGAGTAAAAGTTGTTTTCCTTTAACTTAGATAGTCATTGTGGTTAGAAAATGTCATTTTAAGTACAAAGTTGTGTCAAAATAACAAATAGATGCAACGTTTTTCAATGGAACTTTATTCATTATATAGTCAAATAAAAAAATATTTCTAAATTAAGGGCAGTTACGTGTTTATTAAGATTTAGAATGAGATAATTCAACATGCAATTTTATAGAATTATGCAGTCAATTTTGTAAAGTTTTTACATCTTAAAAATCATTAATGGATTTAAACCATTTAGTCACCCACAAACAGAATGAATTAAAATAATAGCTACCAGCATTTTTGGAAAGATTTGATAAGACAATATTTCCTCCCATAAAATAAAAATTAATTGTAATGGCAAATCAGCTACATAATTTGGTCCTTATCCCTTATTGTGCCTCATTTTAAAAGTTAATAATAATTTTGAAGTATGACATTTAGGGAGAAGATACAGAAATGTATTCATGAATTAATAAATTTCGTCACTTTAATGGGAGTTTACTGGTTTCCTAAAAAAGAAAAAAACATTCTTTGGTAACTGTTTTGTGGAATTCCTTTGAAATGATGACCATTTCCATTAGTTTGATAATATTTATGCAAACCTTTTATGATTTTATGAAGGACAGAAACCATCTTTTAGGTTATCTTTTACATACTTAACAGTATTATAACTTAAATAGGGGTTCAAATAGTTTAATTCACATCACATAATCTAAATGTTGCCACTTCAATAAAGTATTTTGTGTGATCTTACTTGTTATTTTCAAATTCAAAATCTTCCTGTGAGGAAAAATCATTCCATTCTTCATCATATCTCTCATTAACTACCTAAAACAAAGTTATTTTTTCAAACAATAGTATAATGATGGAGTTCGTTTTCTGGTACATTTTGTCATATTTATTACAAACCGTTTTTGTAGGAATATCTTTCCTACTTAAAAATTTCTTCTTCCCCCTGAAATTACTAGGGTCCATTACTGCACAATTAAATAGCTCTTTTTGAATTCAGTACAATTTCGACAATCACTTATTAACCATGAATGTTGTGTACTTCTGAGAGAACTTCAAACATAATGAGAAAATTATATACATTAAAAACTAGCGTCAGGAAATAAACTATACTGTACTTAAATTAACAAAAGGTAAATGAAAATTCACGCCAGTGTATACCTCCCACAATAAAATATAGCACACACAATAAATTCAATCAAAGCACTGTTTCACTCATTCCATCAACCACAACACGCAAGTCAAATAACAACCATTATTATCAATATTAAACAAAAATCATCGATAATCATCTGATTATCAACACTTCACGTCCGTCTACTAGGAGCCATCGACTAGAAGCGATCGTGTATATTATACTTCGGTTTTAATAATGTGACGCGTCAGGTACTTTGAGGGCGCGACACGCCACGTTCTAAAAAACGAAGTTTAGCTCAGTGTAGCTTATACTTCGATTTAAACGATTTAAATGTCCGTCTATAGCGTCTTTAATTATGCAAAAATCTTTGTGAATTTTCATCCTCAAGCTTATTTGCAAGCTTACAAGCTTATTAACTCTAGAGCATTTCGACATCAATGTATTGAATTTATGTCAACGACTTGATTACAAGACTGTGAGGGATGAAGATTGAAAATAAATGTTAACAATTCTTGTTTATCGCAACAATTGGTATTTCTCCCCAAATTTCAAACAAAACAGCTATATGATGATCACATATATTTTCAAAATCAAAATGTCAATCGTATTTATATACAAATTTAATTGTCATGATAATAAAATGAATCTTTTATGCTCTTATTTTACGTGTAAAAAATCTAGGATCACTTCTTTTCCTA
The DNA here is from genome assembly GCA_017312745.1 of Gryllus bimaculatus. NCBI lineage: Eukaryota > Metazoa > Arthropoda > Insecta > Orthoptera > Gryllidae > Gryllus > Gryllus bimaculatus. The sequence goes on along the minus strand of BOPP01000007.1, from coordinate 17,295,151 downwards.
TCCTATTGTATATTTTATTCTTCCACTTCTATTTATTGAAATATCATAGCAATGTGGAAGGCTACCTAAGTATATAATTCGTAAGTAACACTTTTGATGTGAAATGTTTTAATAATAATCTAAAATTTTCAAAATTTAACATGGTGCTAAGCATGAGGATTCTAAATGAAAATGAGAATTTGAATGAGAAGTAGAATCTGAATTTTCAACTAAGTGCATTTTTTGTATGGTTATCGTGACTCAGAAAATGATAAAGTTTCTTTAAAATTAAGACAATTTAGAACTTTTCTGCTTAGTTTATTTTTCAATATTTCAATGTTAAGGCAAAATTTTTAAAAAAATTAAAAATAATGTTTTCAAAATATAGATATTGATGTATTATCACATGGAGAATATGTTAGAAGTAATAAAGTGAAATAGAGAAATGGATTCCTTTGAAGTTAAAATATAAAAGCTCTTTTAAACTTGGGAACGATAATTTTTGCAAATGAAGGAACATGTGCCATTAATAGTGTACTCAAGTGGAGGGCACTAAATTCAAATTGGAACGACAAAAATATCTAACTGAGAAAGGTCTTCATTTTGTGGAAGATCTTTAGATAATTTATGCCTCCCCTCGTGAGTTTTATACAACTAAACCTCATATGCAAAAACCAAATGAATTATAAGATAACTTCACAATCTCACTGACACATATTTACATGTTCTGATTGAATTGTCATGTATGATCTGGTCAGAGAGTATATCTGGTTAAAGTTGTACCTCCACAGTCATATGACCATGAATAAATTAATTAATATTTAGTCATTCCATGAAATATTCATCAAGCAATATTCATTATATGGTTGGTCTGATCAAGTTGTCTCAATCACTGGGTACCTTAGCAAAGGGTTTTCTCTTTAATTTTCACTTAGTTTCACTATAGTCCTGGTCATTGTGATGAAAGTGTTCCATAAAAACAAGACTGGTGATTTTTCCCTATCAAGAGGGCCTATTTCAAAGTTTAGCTTCTGAAGAATTCTCATAACATAATATCTCAAATTTGCATTTTTTGGACTATAATTATTTTGTTTTTAGTTGAATAGAATTTTATTGTAGTTGTTAATAGAATTTTTTTGATGCTCCCAGTCAAGCCAAAACTGACCCTACATCTTTTAGTTGTGTGTTTTTTTTTTTTTTTTTTAATGCTTTTCCTACTCTCTTATAAAAACTTGCTACTGTGTATTACCATGACCGAAATATAACCAAAGCAGCTACTCACTCAACAGTTTGTGAGAATCTGAAACTTACCGGTATCATCGGAAAAATTTCTTTCAAAATAAAATATTTAAAAAAATATTTTTAGATGCGTCTTTGAATGGAAGCAGTAGCACTTATAATAATATCCTGATCTTAAGGAATAGAAAAATCTTATATTTTAGAGGTACTCTAAAAATGGCAGAAAACTTTTGTTTACACAATGAGTGTCTTCTCAAAACATAAACCTAACATAACAATTTTCACAAAATTATGAAGATCTTATAACTACCTCATTTGGTTGTGGTTCTAACAACACATGTCATGAAAAATAAGTTTTAGTCTCTCTGATGAAATGGTTTTAGTTGGACGTCTTTACAAATGAGATATTAATTATTCACAAGCTTATTAATTTATTTTTGAGAAATTACACAAATTAGCATGCAAATTTGCATTAAAGTATCCATTTAGCAAACTTAAAACATTTAAAATTTCCCTTTTCATGCGAAGGATCATATTAAATTATTGTTTATTTTTATTCATGCTCTTTTCGTTTATATTTTTTTCTCCTTCAGGCCTGAGGCACCTCATAGTTTTACTAACAAGATGCTAATGTAGCAACATCATAGTTTTGTATCTTTTTATCAACCTATTTCCATTTTTATTTCTAAAAATATAAGGTCAAAATGCTCTTACAATTTTGTGCTTCACAAAAATGGGTTTTTTCCTCCCAACAAACAGCTATTTATCTAAGAGCTACTTCAATCAGAAAATAATTGTATAAACTAACATATCTTTCCAATTCCTGGACATTATCTAATCTAATATATAATTGAATGTCAAATGACTATTTCTGGACAAAACGTCCATGTGAAATATTTCAACGAGAACAGATTCTTGTACAGAAATCTTGAGGATTCCCTAATACTTGTCTTGGAGTAGTTTATTATTATTTTTTTTTTTTTAACAATTCCCTAAGAATAAATTTCCCAAATTTCTTTCCAAAAATATATCTCTTAAAAAATAGGGACATATCTTTGGTGCAACTTGCATATTTAAGTCAATAAATCAATTTTGACAAGAAATCGTTTAATTATATTGAAATGTTTCAAAAGACTTAAAAAGACATTCCCAGCTGAAAAAAATATTTGTTTTATGATGTGTTATAAAGAACCAACAATAATACTTATATTTTCTCATTAAAAAATTTTGTTGAAATTAAATGAATCCCTGATCACTCAGGGATTGTAATAATCATTACACTAAATACTAAAAAAGTATATCACATATTCACCTCAATTGCTATTTAATACAAGAAGAATCCTCTAGCTACAAGAAAAGAGTTGATTATGAGGACATACAATGTAGAAAGGATGTCAGTATTCAAACATAAAAAATGAGAGCATACAATTTATTAAGCGTGCAAGGAAGAGGGGTTTCACACAGGAATTGTGAAACCCTATCAGTACAAACATACTCAGATCAGAATATATATTTATATATTATCAATATTCCTGACATGTAGATGGGTGTTCAAGTCTATTACAATTATGAAATGTGTAACTATTTCAAACATACACATACTTGAACATTAAAAGATAGTAAGAGTGTATAATGCTATTTTTACACAACAAAATTGAATACTAGTTAACACTACTTGGGATCTCAAATAGTTTATCACATTGATTTCAGTCAAAATATACAAAATCAAACATGAGAGGTCCTTTGTTCTATTGAGATCAATATCAATATCACCAGTCACATCACAGACCTTGTTATCAGTAAGGCTTGCCGGTGCACCAGATGAATCTAAGTGATGTGAGCATCTTGCACATCCGTTATGTCTGTAGTGCACGCAAATTCACACCCTCGTTCCTACTACACAGTGATCAATGATCATGTAAATATACTGCTGGTATGAAGGAAGAAGGTCCACATGTGGTACATGCTCTTCCGGGTTTAAAACACCACGCTGTTGATGCATTTCAGAATCCACCGAACTGATGTTAGTAAAGGAATGTGGGTTGTTAACCTGACGATTGATCACTACATCAGTAGACGGTTGCACTTCCTTTGCATTCTCCACAGCAGCACGCTCATCGGAAATCCACCTCTGGACCATACTGATGACAGGTTTAGGAAAGATGTGCGACGTCGTAGCAACTGATCCTGACTGCGGAGGGGAGGGTGGACAAGCCGTTTCAGGGATAACAGTGTCTGTGACAGACTGGCCCCCGTGTTATTTGGATTGTTTACAGCCAATGATTTCTTGTCAGCTGAAATGTATTCCTCCTGGCCCAATAAGCAACTCCCGTCCATGAAAGTCCCAAAACGCCGTCATGTGAAATGCCATGTTCGTTAATACAACAATGTATTCACATAGGGCAAATACAGAATATACATAAGGCTCACAATATGAATTGTGCCTGTAGAAAAAGTAGGCAGCCAATGCAAAAGATGTAACATTGATTGCTAATAATTTAAATTTAATCCTGAGAGAGCGTGCTTCCACATTATCTGCAAAACTACGCCTTTTTGTTTTTAAGAGATAACAAGTCAACATCATATACAATTCAGATGTTATCATGAATGTCACAAAACACTTTTCATGAACAGCATAATTTTCAGCAGAAGAAATAAAAGTGAGACCAATTAGAGCCAAGTTTTCAATCACATTTAAGCAGCATGCAATTCTGGCTACGAAATATATACCAGGATACAGAACATCTTGGTAATACCTATAATACATTCTAGCCACAAGAAATCGAGGACCTGCATGTATAGCAATAGCTGTTCTCCACACATAGCGTTGTGGTAAATATACACCAATTGCTGCAGAAATGGATGGCAAAAAATTTGCCACTTCACAATGTGTGAATGTGGATCTCTCAAAATGAAACAAAATAGACCATATAATACAAAATATGAAACTTAACAACGGTAATGATACTGTAAACCAAGCAAATTTTCCAAATGGTATCCTTAATGTGAATCCTTTGGCTTTTTGATGCAATGGCAAGTAGTAATCACCGATCATCACAGCAGTAGACATTCCGAAGTTGTTTTGTTATCACTAACAATCAATCTTCCAGATTCCACCGCTGGACGGTCACTTTGTACAAGGATATTAAAAGATCATAACGGTACGATAATATACGTAACTTTACGACTGTATGTTAAGTAAACGGAAATACATTTATGGCAGATGCGAGAGTTGCCAAAAAGCTGTAGTTGGCCACTGAGTTCATTGCCAAAACGTGTTCCACGCGTTACAACAGTTAAAGAAGGAAACTGCAACACTTTGCAATCAAATTTATTTCATTAGCAGCTACATTTTGAGGTTAGCTTCTGCGAAACGTCAATATCCAGGTTCACCAACGCATAACAACTGCTTGCTACCATCAGAAGTTCGTAAAAGTGCATCACTTGTTAAGTTTTAATTGTCTTCATTTCTTCCATTCGTATATGCATTCACTTACTCATCCCAGCATTCATGAATCCATCTTCGCCAAATTCCAAACAACTGCTTCTCTGTTGTCCGCTGTTGTCCCTTTCGCATATTCCGTTCTTGCCCTGCGCATCTCTTCTCAATACCTGCATATACTCTCTGACCTGCATCCCCGCCCCCTCTCACCGTCCCGCAGCTGTCAACAAGTTTCACAATTGACGCATTCTGAATTATCATTTCAGGAGCTTCTGTGCACGTGGTAACATTATCAAATAGATCAATTTACTAATGTAAAAAAATCATTGGGTGGAAATTAAAATTAATTTCTAAATGATATCAATTGTTTATTAGTGATTTGGAAAGCGCGCTTTCACGTCAAAAGGGCTGATCAAAATGTTTTGTTCTATCCTCGATTAATTTATTATTATTATTATTATTATTATTATTATTATTATTATTATTATTATTATTATTATTATAGGATATCTCAAATATGTGATATTACACCGTTGTTATTCCAGAATGGCGAGACTGTTTTTGCTCGATATGTTAAAAATTAGTTGTCTTCAGATGATTGCTTTTCTTTGGGAAGGTATCTATAAATAAATAAATATTTAACAATACATGAAAACATAACTGAGAATTCCAAATAAGAATTTGTATTTGACACTTTTCGTATAAAAGTTAACATTTAAGTAGTATTATAGAGAAAGGCGTGTATGATATTCCTCATAAAATGCTACACTACTTCATTTAAAAAAACAATATTTTATAAATAAATAAACAATCATTTCTGAGATATTTGGCGTGATGTCATTGCATTTATAAAACGCATAAAGTGAAAAAATCACCTCAAATATTATAAATGTTCAGTGATTACTTTTACTTGACTTATTAATTACAGGGCTCTTGTGAAAACGTGCACAATTTGTACTTATACCCGTACGTTTGTATTTCTACCCGTACAGTTTTATACAGTTTGTATTTCTACCCGTACGTCACACACGGCTTTTGACTGTTTCCCGTTAAGAAATACATAAACTATCAATATTATCCGTTTGGTATAGCATATTTCCTTTGGATGCTTTTAGCTGGTACAAGCGGAGTCATACAGTAGTTATTTATAGCATGTTTCCTTTGTATCGTAATTCAGAAATCAAACATTTGGTATACCCGTATCCTCGCGTTTACTTAGGCCCCTCATTTCTCTAGGCGAGAGGTGCAGGAGGTTTATTTACCTGTTGCTCGTTTTTCGATGTAAAATAGTTTTTATTACTCGGGGTGAAGATTTCTAATTAAATGATTTTGTCCACAACGCCCGTTGCTATCATTTATTCTTAATTCAAGTAATTATAGTAGCGGAGTGCGGTGTAAGAATTTCGGGACTCAAGAAAACGTGCACGTAGTACTCAAAATTGTTTTTTAAGTCAAAATGTTAAAATATATTTTCTTATAATCACTGCAAAATAATAAAAAACAGAAAAGTAAATGAGGAAAAAACAGATTTTTGGAGTCTGAACTAATAAAAGTATTTGTGTTAGGGACTGAAAAGAAAGCGAGGTCTACTGATTCCATTTAAAGTTCCCTGTCTACAACGCCCTGTAATTCGTGTGCTTATTGGCTGATTTAGAAATGCGCAATGTGTTACCCAGAGAGTATATTACCCTTTCTCATATCTCAATCTTCCCGTCATTTCATGTATTTGCCCCGTACTATGGTACCCTGCCGAGCCGCACCAGAGAGCCGCACTGGCCCGACACCACCTTCCGTCAACGCTGGTCGTATGACGTCGCGTTTGGGTTTAGAATAAATTTTTTACTAAAAACACTTTATTATCCCTTCGGCAATCATTAGAAACGATGCAGAACGTTGTAAACACCGTTAAGGGAGCTGCTCTTAATGTTGCTGAGTACTGGACCCCAATATTAAAGGTATTTTGCTGAACTTCCTTTGTGTTCGATCATGTTGCACGATTAGGTTAGATAAATTTCCATTGTATTAGTATTTTAATATTTAAAATTATTAAATGCCAGAACATACAGTGCTGCAAATAATGATTTTTCTGCACGATTCAAATTATTATAATTTTATTTTATGTACTCTCACTATTAAAAAATATGAGGGGTACGATATAAAGCGCAATTCAGTGGATTGTAAACTTCATTTTGTGTGACATGCTTACGAATTTCAAGATTGGGTTTTTTAACCTCCAATTCTTTCTCTAGGAGTCAAAGTTCAGGGAGACGGGTGTTCTCACTCCAGAAGAATTTGTTGCTGCTGGGGACCACCTAGTTCACCACTGCCCCACCTGGCAATGGGCAACAGGAGATGAAAGTAGAGCAAAATCTTATTTGCCTCGAAACAAGCAGTTCCTTATCACGAGGAATGTTCCATGCTCTCGACGCTGCAAACAGGTTTCCACAATTTTATGAATTGGTGAAGCTGTACTAGTATTGCATTTTTCCAGTGTTAAATATTTTTTCACAGAAATGACACATCATTCAGAATACAAAATGTCATGTTTAGTAGTCTATTTGCATTTCTTTGGATTTTAACTTCGGAATTACAGATTGCAGCATAACGATTTTAATACTTCTCTCTGTTTCTGATTATGTGATTACATTTCGTTGGATTAGACATCTTTTGTGATGAATTTAAAAGTATAATTTGTTACCTCAAATTCATGTAATCTAATTAATTATCAGCTTCAATTTACATCACAGTTTTAGAAATTCATCCAATTAATATGTATATTCCATGGATTTAGGAAGTATTTTATGTACATGAATTTCATATTCCATACTCTTTTTTAATTTGAATTATAAAGACATCCTGTAATGATTAACAAAAAATAGTCTACTGGTCTGAAGGAAATGTACTCCCAGAACTATACTGTTCCTCTTGCTAGTGATGATTTGCTTTATCATGACAAGTCGTATGAATTTATTGAATTTGCACATGAAACCCTATAACTAAATTGTTTTTCTCAGTTGTCCGTACAGTATAGCTTCAGACACTCCACACTTTGGAGGAAATCTGGTGGAAATTGGTCTTTACTGATGTCATGTACTGATATGTATTTGATATGATCTGTAGACTTGGTTTATTTTGCACATAATTACACAGCATATCAAAAACTTGATGTATATTATTCAAGGAGTTTGCCATGAATTTTGGAACCAGAGGAATCTTAATTCAAAATCGTTTTGTGTTCAGCATTCGTTACCAAGATGAAAGTTCATACTTGCACTCGTAGGACTAAGTTGAATGGCTGCAGACTTAAAGTTATCTTAAGTAATTGAATACATTATCTCAGTTCTTATTGCCATTCAACAATATCCAAATGAAAGTAGTGTTGAAAACGTCAGCATGTATTTGAAGCAGCTGCATAAACTATGAAGGAACACCGTTAAAAGTTGCATTTATGAAGTATTGCCATTAAGTTAAATGTTCTGGTTCAAAGAAAATATTATAATTCTGTCCAGATTTTCTCTGCTGTAATCAATCATGATAAATTGTTGACCTCCAAACTCTTATGAGATTGTTCATGTCCTAGCATACGTTACAAATTTATATTTGACAATCAACGTCAAATCTGTTGTTACTGAGAGTTCTTTGTAAGTTGTTTCTCTCGGATATTGTGACTAAATTTTTTTCATTTTACATATCTACAAGAACAGAATCTACATGCTTCTACATTTGACTTAAGTTCATTGTAAACGTTTTTTTATTTTAGTGTTATGAAAATGGTAACGTGCCGTTTTTTTTTTAGTTCAAATCAAAATTTGTGATGCTTGTAGAATTGCAACAGATCCTTCAATACCCATCCAGGATATTGTTTACTTCTTCTTGTATTTCCTTGTTTTCTTTGGCAAATGTGTAAATTGAATTATTAAAAAGTGTACTTCCTTGGACCTTAATTAAATTCGGCTATTTTGTAGATGGAATATTGCGATGAACAAGAGAAAATAATTGAAGCTGATGACCCAGATGGTGGATGGGTGGACACACATCATTACGATGCTGGGGTCTCAGGCTTGGATGAAAAGGTTTCTGAAATGAATCTAGAACCCAAAGTAAGTATAAAATTGATGGTTTAAGAAAGAAGGAACTTCTGTGTTTTCAGCATTTCATAGACTCTAGTCTGGATATTTTATTTCACTTTATTGATAACACTAGATAGCAAAATTAGATACTTTTTCTGGTCAACTTTCTTAACTTTACCAACTGACTTCTTGCACAAAAAAGAAAACCGAAATTCAAAAAGTTGTTAAAAGTCAAGAAGTTTGCTTTTGTGGTCAAGAAAGAATGTTTTTATAAAATTGATGAAAAATTGTGAGAAACATCAATTTGAGTAAACTTTTACCTGTTTTTATTAATGGGAATTTTTAAAAAATATTATTTAAATTTGGACAAGTTACTACAGGGTAACTGATTTTTGAAAAACATTTGGAAAATACATGAAAATTGGAATGCAAAAATATACAGGGGAAACTCTCATCTGGTCATGTCCAACTAGGGGAATGTGTAACGTTATGAAAAGAATAAAAGATGAATGACATCATTTAAATTTTCCAAAAACCTCGTGGGAATATACCGAATACACCAGTGTTTTCGCTTGAAAGCACTTGTCAAGAGAGAGTATGTATTACTATTGGCCTATTTGAACCTTGTCATACAAGTTGTATTTTGAACAAAAATGGTGATAGTTTGGTTTTAATTTTTTCTAGTAAAAAGGTCTTTATTTTTTTCAAAAGATCAAAATCATTACAACTAGTGGATTTATATCATCCTCCACTGCACTTAGAGCACTTGTTAGTAAATTCTAATGTAAATTATTACCAAGATGACATTTCTCCAACTTTTCCTAAGCTGACTATAATTGTTTGTTAGCGGATTTATGTAATTTAATAATGGATAATGTCCAAAATGTAGCTGGAACTATTACTGATTTTTATTGTTGTTATTATTATTATTATTATTATTATGATGATGATGATGATGATGATTTGTATATCGGTAGACCTTTCTGTTTCAAAGGAGATTTGTACTAGTTCCAGTTACCCTTCTTTGTACTCAGTAGAATTAAAAATTGATTTGCAAAAGTATTGCTCATTGCTATTACAGAAATTTTATTCAGTTATGTACCATTATTCATTTATGGGCTTTTGTTGGGAATGTAAAATCTTGTAAATGTAAAAAGTGTCTCTTCAAAAAATACAATATTAACCTGCAAGAATTTACGACATCAGAACCAAAGAACTTTTCGAAATGTATAAATCCAAAAAAGAATGAGAGTGGTCTACCAAGTACAATGCAGTTGGGCTCAGATGTGGTCTGTGATAAACATTCATTTGTTCTAATGCATTTGCAAAGTATTTTTCATCTTTTTAGGTTCAATCATATAGTAATTATAATGTGAAAATACCAAATCAAATCCTATTTAACAAGAACAAAGCTTACATCTAAGTAACATGTTTATAATAAAATTGAAAGTTTGGATACTGATAGGCCCTGGTCCTGGAAGTATTCCTCAATCTTTATTGAAAAATTGCTAATTTATTATGGGACAGATATTGAAATGCTTCATCATCTTCCTTTATGGCTTAGGCATATTGCCTGCCTTTTTTCCATCTCATTCTTGGCCTTCCAAATGTTTCTCTTTCGTCTTTGCTTATAATTTAGGGCTTGTATTGGAAGTCAGTCTTGCGCATATTTCCAATATTGGTCACCCATTGCTGTCAGTACTTCTTAATTTTGCCATGTACTGTTTCTTTCTGCCCTAGATCTTCTCTTATTTTTGGCATTTTATTGGGTTTCTTAATGTACAGCCCTTTACTGTTCTCAAAAACCTCATTACTGCTGATTCAATCCTCCTAAAATCTTGTTTTTGAACCCAGATTTCACATCCATGCAATAAAACTGGGAGGGCCATAATATCATAAAATTTTAAGTGGGTTTCTTTATTTTATTTTTTTATTAATGTTCTACTTATATTTCCACATATTCCTGGAAATTTATGGATCTTACTGTTTATCTTCCTATCTCTTCCAGATGTAAATTTACATCCTAGGTAGTTAAAATGTGTCACTTGTTCTAAAACCATATTTTGAAGCACAATCTTTGTCCTTATTGATTCTTTTCCTTTAAAAGCCATTACTTTTATTTTATTATCCAATATCATCAGATTGTACTCCATAAAAAAATTGCTGAAGATGGTAAATAGATCTTTGCAAATCTTCTTTGTTTTCGAACAGCATCACCTGGTTATCAGCATACAAAAGAGTATTTAAAAATGTATTTTTGCCCAGGTAAATTCCCCACCATGTTCTTCCACCTTTTAATTATAAATCCCAGATATATGTTATGGAGTGTTGGTGAAAGACTGTCACCCTGCCTTACTCCTTTCTTTATAGCCCTCTTCGTGGAAAAAAATCCATTATATTTTACAGCAATATTAGTATTATCAATCATACTTTTCACCACTTGCACTAGATGACGTGGGTACCCTTCTTTCATAATGCTTCATAATTTACATCGGTTGACTTCATCAAAAGCCTTCTCAATATCCACGAAGGCTAAATGTGTTTCTCTATTAATCGCCACGTTTGTCAATAATTTGTTAATATGTCATCTACTGTTAAACGACCTTTTCTAAACCTCTGTTGTTCTTGAGGGAGAGTGCAGTCTGCAATTGGAACTATTCTGTTGTTCACAATTTTTGTGTATATTTTGTAACATGAGTTAAGTAGACAAATATCCCTAGTTGTGACATTTACTTCTATCTCCTTTTTTAAAACCTGGAGTAAATGACAAATCTAACCATTCATCTGGTATTGCACATCTTTGCCAGCATTCATTCATTAGGTGGAGAAGTTGAAATTTCAGTAACTTACCTCCATATTTCATTATTTCTATGTTAAGTACATCAGGACCACAGGTTTCCCTATTTTTTTGGAATTTTAATGCACTGTCAAGCTCTTTCATATCTTAACATATCTACATTTCTTTTTTATTCCTTTTTCTTCATCCGGCTTATAAATTTCTTATATCACAGTCTATAATTTTACAAAGTAGTCCAACCACTCTTTCCCCGAAATCATATTCAATCTTGCCGTATCTGCTTCTTCTAAATTCATTGTTTTTAACACTTTGTATGGTATACTGTGTCTTCTGAATACATCATATTCTAACATATTCACATATCTATCCCAAGATTCTTGATGGGCTTGTCTCACTAATGATTTAGATTTATTGCTTTTTTTGGTGGTAGATCTGTTTAGTCTGCTCATTTCTGCTTTGTATATATTTTAGATACGCTACCTTTTTTTCCTGCACTCCCTATGCAACCCTATCATTCCACATTTTCCATATTGTACATTATATTCTGTATTATTGAAATACTTAATGGAGAATTTCCTTGAATGAAGGATTTCTTATGATGGAATGGAAATTTTCATTCATAATACCATTATGTAAGTCAGGTGAAAGAATAAAGACATCTTTAGCATATCTAGGATGTGTTTTTTCAAACCAACTTGTGAGTGCTTATTGCAGCTCAACTATTCAAAATATTGAAGGTGTTTATTAGACAAAATATGCTTAGAAAGAGCTAATTTTCAAAATGTTGTTGTTTCCTCCCTGGACATCCTGTATCGGGCTTAGCCCATAGCACTTTACAAATGAATTAGTTAAAGAGTAGGTACCAGTGCCCCTGCCTTTATCTTGAGAGTTATTGTCATCTGCGAGTCAAGAAAAATTTCAATATTACCACCAGTCTCGTTTAAACAAATATTTACAAGCTTGCTCATTTTCTATAAAGGTGTATTTTGTGTCAGTTAAGAATTGGTTGGGTACACATGTAGTGGTTGATAATCCATTATTTGATACTGGGGAATAGATGTTGATCAAGGCTAACAAAAATGGAGAATAATAGCATAGTACTTGGTATCTGTTTGTTCAGGTTGACAATACCCCTAATATAGACAGTGTTGCCAACAACAATGCATCTGAAGAGGAAGAGGAGGAAGAAGGTGAAGCAGAAGATATGGACGAATTTGATCTCGATCAACTTGATCAACAGGATGAGGTAAGGTATTGAAATGGCTGTGGTTAACAAAACTAACTCTCAGGAATCTTTTCCATCACTGAAGTGTCTTATCAACTAACCTAATTTTGGAATAAGAGAAACAAATTTAATACATTCTATTTATTGACTCTAGTTTTGTAGATACAGTAGAATCCCTCTGCACACTTTTCGAGGGACCAAGAACAAATGGTGTAATCAGAGGGGAAAACCTTTTGCATCTCCAAAAATTAATCCACTTTTATTAAGTGTTAACATTCAATAAGAAATTGTTAATAGTCTTAGGCTTTCCATGGCAGTAACATTGTTGTTTGATTAGTCTTCTTGTGGTGAATTCTATCTACTTTTTTTTGTTTTCAGTTCATGTTCATGTGGTTGATACCTCCTCAATCCTTAATCATTATTTAAGGTCTGTGACTTTTCCTGACTCCATGGACCCTAATAAACTGGGTGCAAAAGTTTTTCTAAAATATGTCTTGAATGCATGTCTTATTCTTAAATCCACTTCCTGTAGTTTGCATGTACAGTTTGTTGGTAAGATTTCAATTCTAATGTTTGCGTTAGCACATACTCCCAACGTCACAGTAAGTCAAAGTTAAGAATTTTTGCCTCCATGGCGATTCTTGCCTTTAAAGGTGAAGGTTTTGTTCTGAACACATGAAATAGACTGATTTCATACAGGTTGAAGATGACCTTAGGTGCATGCTCATTCACGAGAGCCATCCTTCTTCTTTTCCTCCCCTTGCCCTTCTCCCCACACAACCTCACAAACAACATTGTCATGCATTTTGAATTGATCAAGCCAGCCAGGAGATTCAGAAGTTCTCAATGGCAATCTTACCTAACACACTACTCATCAAAATGTTAGAATCACCTGTTATTTGGAACCAGTGCTTCAGAATTTCCTACCACTCTACATATTTTGAATAAGTGACTTACTTCCTCTCCATGCAGTTGCCCACTTTTGTTTGCACATTTTTTTAATTTCAGAGAAAGAGAGAGTAACAGGCTTAAAGCCCAAGTATAAATTGTAGTTCTGTATATTTTATGAGAATGATACAATGAATACATGATTATATGAATGCATAAATTAATGATATCTTCTAAATAAAAAATGATTGTATGAATACAACATGAGTACAAGAATATATAAATGAATGAATGAATGAATGAATGAAAGTTACACTTCAATTACAATTTAGTTAAACAAAAATCAATATAAAGAATTTAAAAATTTAGATCTTGAATGTTCTTTAAAAGAGTTTGTTTAATACTTTTAATAATAGTAAGTTGATATTATTGCGTAATCTGAATAACCTTGTAATCAGGGAGTAGAAACCATACAATGTTTTGTGTGATGGGTTCTTCAATGGTTTGTGGTATGCAGAGTCTATGCTAAGTCATATATAACAAATAATGATTTCAAGATGGGTCATAATTCTAAATATCAGAGGCATTGTTATAGTATCTATATGGTTCAAAGATAAAATCTGTCAAGATTACAATTTCTTTAGAGCCAAAAGTGAGATACAATTTAAGAAGATATTGTTTTATGGCTAGATATGTAATTAAAAAATATATGTTGAACATTGCCTATGAGCTTCAGATGTGAATTGTAAAGCAGATGTGAATTGGAGACTAAATTGTTAATACATATATCAAAATTTGTTTTACAAGGGTAAGTTACAAGAGTCAAAAAATGTTGGTGAAAATTTTTGACTTTTGCTCTTTACAAAATCTAGTATCTGGGTAGGCTTTTGTGAAAATATAATCTATAAGGTTGTAAAAGTAAATTTGTCAATAAATATCACCCTTACGTCTTTTCTATTTGTCACCTAGTGAGTTGCATTTGATTGTTTGTAATTGCAATAAGATTTATAGCAAGTTGAATTTAATATTTTTAATGAAAATAATAAACAGTAATAGTCCTGGGTTTGAATCGAAAGACCTCAGAAATTATACAATGGGACTGAAATTCGTTGTATTTGACATTTTGTTTTTTTTTAGATACGACTGAAACCAATTAAATAATAATCCAAATATAACTTTTTTTTTTTAGTTAAATCAAATTTATATTTGTGATTCCAGTGGTGAGGTCATTTTAGAAGGTGCCAATAGACCATAACAATTGCGCAAAATACTAAAATAGTAAATGATAGTAAATCAAAAAGAAGTAACACTTCCAGAAATGTGAGAAAAGGTAGAATTAATAACTGGGTTCATTTTTTATTATTTTTCTAAAAGTAGAAAAAATACTATTTAAAACTCAATGTGATTTATGCTAATACACTTGTGTGAAGTTTAAAACACTGGCTTATGTCATACTTCTAACAATTGTTACTTCATTGTTTCATAAAATGTTATTAAATTCAGTGTGTTTATATTTTAGGCTGCATTGGATAATGCCCAGAATGCTGCTAAGGAGGCAGCAGAGCCCTCTGGGGGTGAAATTGTTCACACAAGGACCTATGACCTTCACATCACTTATGACAAATATTACCAAACTCCACGTTTGTGGCTTTTTGGTTATGATGAAGTGAGTATTATGTTTATGAATTTTAGAGAAATGTATTTGTCGGAAGTGTTTTTAGTATTGTGGAAAAAGATAATGGAAAATGTAAACTAAGCATTTCGGTTAGATGACATACTTAAAGAGTAAGAAGTTTAAAATTTGTAGTCAATAATTTTGGTTCTTGCATTTTGTATTTTCAGCTTAAATAAAAAAATGAATTTTGTATAGCAACTGCTTTATATGTATTTGTTGTAATTTGTTGCAGAATCGCAAGCCACTTACAGTAGAGCAGATGTATGAAGATGTGAGCCAAGACCATGCAAAGAAAACAGTGACAATGGAAACCCATCCACATGTTCCTGGCCCTCCAATGGCATCTGTGCATCCATGCAAGTATGTGAATATTTGTGTTCTTTATGTACTAGGTGTGACAATTAAATATTTGAGCATGTGCTGTTTGTGGCAAACGGCAAATGTGCTGCAGCAAGTTGGAACATGTAGAAAACATGATAGAAAAAAATGTTACGTTCATTCATCAGTGGGACTTAATGGGTTAATCTACATTTACATCAAGGGGATGTTGACCTCGACAGGGCACATACACTAGGTGCAATATTCTTGCCCAACATTGTTGCAAGGGACATTTGTCCAAAAACCTTTTGCAGGCCAGAATAAATAGCATTGCAGACCGCATGCTGATAGCCTGTTCTGGAACATACTAAAAAATTACTTCGTAATCTTCTCAGTTGAACCTGAAATGACTATTTCTCTCTCTCTCTCTCTCTCTCTCTCTCTCTCTCTCTCTCTCTCTCTCTCTCTCTCTCTC